>CCAG010020379.1:0-194412 GCA_001077435.1 Glossina morsitans morsitans | reverse complement strand
AAAGTAGTGCAATATAATTCAAAATAGCATTTTACTACTTAAGATAAAAAAAAAAAAAAAAAAAATTCTAGATAAACTGTGTATTGACGTAACATAGGAGCAAGTTTGTTTATGTATATATAATAAAAATATTAATGTACGAATGAGTACTACACAATTACAATTACAAACTAAACTACGAATGTATGCTTGTAAAAAATAATATATGTAATTGTATATATGTTATGAAAAAATTACATTATTATACGAAAAAGCAAATAAACTTTAAAAAAAAATAAATATAATAATTAAAAGGTATATATTTAATCGGATCTCTGTTGCGCGAAGGTTCACATTTAATCGAATTCCTCATCGCAATATTGCAAACAAATATTTCTGCATAATTTCAGGAGCTTTAAAGTATCGTACACAAAATCGTTGACATACTTTACAGTATCCGTCGAAATAATTTCATGTATAAGTTAATCTAATATAACTACAATAAAGGATTGATTTTGAATTTCCTTTAAAGCTTTTCAATATATAGGATATTTTGCATATTGGGCAAAATATCTTAAGCGGCTTGGAACTGTTATGTGTTATAATCGCTATGTTGAGAACTAAAGTAGCTCACCAGGCCACTAAATTCACTGGCTTTTCCTTCTCCGTCCTCGGAGTGTTGTTGCGCCGTATTTGCACTATCGGATACTGTCTGTGGTGAAGAAGAGCACTCGGTTGGATCCTGATGCATGATGGGACTTCTGGAACCGGACGATTCGTCATCTACAGGCAAAGGAGATTTTATACTAGAGTTTTTATAGCTCTCCAAAGTTGTTAACTTCTTGGGTGACTCAGTTAGTGATTTATTTTCACCAGGATTGTCTGTTGGTGATCGCGATTTGGATGTAGTTACTTTTGGGATTATGGTAGAAGAATCAGATGCGCCAATAGCTGTAGGGGATAGAGAAGCAGAAGGAGGAGCTGCAACTATGACAGATGTTGAAGATGATATCGGAATCGGCGTTTGTTTCATTTGAGTCGAAGCGGATGTTTGTGGTTGCGATTGAATTGGTGTTGTTAGTGGAGGAGGTGGGGGGTAGTATACATAAGGCGGAAACACACCTAAAAAAATTGATACGAAAACAAGCGTATTAAGTGGAAAGCAACATTTTTGTAGAAGCTTACGCGAAGTAGTTGAATACTCCGCTCCATGCGAGGGAGGAAGAGCTCGTTTTAAATTACTTGCAGGAGAATGTACTCGTGGCCCATAATTAGGGTTTCCATAAATTTGCTGTCTGAAATTAGTTAAACAAAAAACAAATTGGACAGGACCTTAGGGGTAAAGTTGGTTACATTTTCCTTTACCTATAAGGAGGATTTAAATTAGGAGCTGGCGGTCTTGGGGATGAACCAATAAACGTAGATAGTTGGTGGTCTCTTGCAGTCAATGAAGATGGTGTGGCAAATCGTGCTCGAATATTGCTAGCACCAGTTGATGTGGAGTGAGTTAAACCAGTAGCTGAACCTCTTAAGGGAGGAGGTGGTCCGTATGTTGGTCTTACACTAGGATGAGGCGGCAATAAGTTTGGAGGGGCACCCCGATGCCGTCCTACGCCAAGCGTTGAGCGAGCTGCGTAAAACGCTGAAATTAAATTGAAAGTAATCAACTTATCTACAACTAACGAAAGTGTATTTTTTACCTTCTGGAGTTGAATAAGGTGAACCCACAGACCTGTTAGTTGCAATAGAATGGGAGAAATGGGATAAGCTTGTAATAACGCTTGGTTGTATGGGGTTGGGAGCGGGCGGTCCACTTTTAATAACGCTTGATGGAATTCCGGTGAGCGTAGTTGATAACTCACAAGTGGGACCTAATTTGTCGGAAGAACCGCTCGCAGAATTGGCTGCGGTAACTGCTGCAGCAATTTGTTGTTTTTGTAATGGGTCTCTTAGTGGAGTTATTTTCTTCCGTCGACCTCGGGGTTTTGGCTCATTTATTGTTACGGACTCTGGCTGATTGGAAAGGATGGCTGACTTGGTTTGCGTTGAAGCTATTGCCGACATAGACGTCAATTTTCCAGGGATGTTTGGTGTAGACGTTCTACTACCTAAAACTTGCGAGGTCAGCGATGCAATTGGCGTAGTGTGGGATAGGCGATCTGCCAAATGTAGATGCGATGTCGGTGGTTGAGACGTATAGTTGCGTTGTAGTGGCTGCGATAAAGGCGCTGATAAAGCGCTCTGCAGTAAATGCGACGGTGGACCAGTATGTGAACGCTGTATTATTTGTGAAGTAGGAATACTTGTACAATGCAACGGAAATTGATGTCGTAACAATGGTGGATAAATGGTAGGCATTGGTAGCCTTTTTCTTACAGGTTCCTGCAAGCCTGATGGCAAAACTGTTCCCGCTGAGGAAACCGGTATTATACTGGTAGATGTACCCGATGGCTTTTCCATATCTTTGGTTTTGGGTTTATTTCCGGAGGGTGTCTTCAAAACTTCATCAGGAGCTGGTAAATCGCGGGAAGCAGAAGCATTAAATTCTTCCTCTTCTTCAACCATACGTGCAATTGCATCTTCATCCATGTCATCAGGTAAGTCATCGGGTAAGTCAGCATCGTCAAAGTCATCAACATCATCAACATCATTTTCAAGGTCATCCAAATGCTCTCCCTTTCGTTGCAGGTAATCAATGTCAAGCGCTTTTGCTTGCCTAATTACAGATATTGGTACGGTTGACAAGGAATCAGATATTTTCGAAGGCGACCGTTTATCCTTTTCAGAATGTGTTTTTATGGGGGTTAGCCGTGGAGTAGCGGCTAGTTTAGCACCCTCCGCATTTTTTTCGGCTAACATACGTTTTATCTCTTCTTGCCGTTTTATAAATTTTTCACGTTCCTCAGGTGGTGTATCTGGTCTTTGCACGCCTGGCTTAATGCCACCGTCTGAGCTTTCGTCGTCAAAATCTTCAATGTAAGCATAACGTCTACCGCGTGTTCGCCTTGTGCTATCACCGCTATCACTAAAGCTAAGATCTTCGTCTGAAGCCTTCGATTTCTTTTTAATTTTTGAAACCGCAGTCTTCCCTTTAACTTTAGTGTTACTCTTCGGAGTCGTGTCGATTGTCTTTGGTATTTGTGAACGAGGTTGTTTACCAGAACCCTTTCCTTCTTCGGTTTCTTCTTCTTCTTCTTCCTCTTCGGATTCAGTTACGTCATCATCAGAATATTCGATCTTTTTCTGTTTTTTCACTAGCGGTTTTTTAAGTTTTGGTGATTTCCGTGCGGTATGGTTCATTTTACGCTGTTTCTTACGTTTGTTTGGTCGCCAGGCTCCATCAGAATCCTCTGATGTTGTATCATCACACAATTCGGCGCTATCGATATTTTCTGATAATTCAGAAAGATAATCGTCATCAACTTCAGTTTCTGTATAATCCGAATCATCTCTTCGTTTCTTTTTTAGTGTAGAAGGTCGAGCGTCCTCGTCTTCATCGTCACTTTCATCTATAATAAACTTACGATCTTTTCGCCGCTCGCGCATAGAACGGCGTGCCGCTCTGCGCTGTTTCTTTTTACCACTTCCACGTCGCCTGTATATCTCTAGAATCGAGTCACTATCTGTTGATGTAGAATTTGTAGTATCTTCCTCTTCTTCCTCATCATCAAAAGAAGACGTTTTAAAATCTTCATCGGAACCGTCGTCTTCAGAACTAACATCTAACGTTGTCAGCTTACGAGATTTTTTCTTCAAAGTTTGTTTCAACTTTGCTTTCCTTTTTGTTGGCTCGTCTTCACTATCTTTTTCGTTACTTTGACAAGTATTATTGACTTCTCCTGTTTTCGACACACTTTCACAATCGTTTAAATTTAAATGTTCTCCCTCCGTTAACATTCCCTTAGACGACACTTGGTTTTCCAACAGTCTTTGTCGTGCTTTTTCTTCTTTGTCCGCTTCTATAATAGTTGTAATATCTTTACCTCGTCCCAGATTTCCAGCTCCGGCAGCTTCATCCATTTCTTTTTTCAAGGCAGAATTAATAAGATCATCGTATTCATTGAGTCGATAACTAACATTTATTTGTCGACGTTTGCGTAATTTATAAATGGGTTCATTGTCACTGTCCGAGTAGGTAGAAGATGAAGAATTACTCTTAGAGTTCGTATCAGTTGGCGATCGGCTTTTCGATTCGCTTTCCGATTCGCTGGAGGAACGTTTAGTGCGTCTTCTATGCCTATCCGCCCTAGCCGTAGCTTGTTTTCGTACGCGACTAGATTTGATATCATTAAAGATTTTAGACGATAGAAATTTATTTTTCCCAATCTCTTCGTTTGTGTCAGAGCTTTTTTCTGAATGTTTCGATTCTTCATTGGCTAAACGTTTTTCTTCCTCATCCTCTTTTCTCTTCTGGTCTACAAAATTATCGAACTCTTCTAAATGTTTTTCTAATGCTTCTATTAACTGATCTTGTTGACACGGTGGGCAATACCAATCTCCTTCAGGGATATAAAAAAGGACGGGTGATAAACACGAGCAATGGTATCCCTTGTCACATTTGTCACAAAGGAGTATCCATTCGGGATGATCAGACTTGCCACATTGCTGACAAGCTTCTTCTTCATCTTTCTCTTCACCCCCAGAAGCATCCTCCTTTCGCGCTGTACGTGCTCGCTTCATGGGGACAATTTGGGTTTCATCTTCAAGATCCGATTCCGGTGAAAATTCGTGATCAGATTTGAAGAGAGGTGAACCGGGATCCGTCTCATAATGAGGTGGGTCTTCATCATCTTCCTCGTCGGGTTCCTCCTGTTCTTCTGAATCAGATGACCAACTGCCATTTTTGCCCGGCAATTTCTTTCTAGGCCGTTTCTTCTTCGTCTCAACTGAACTTTGCTCGGAATCTGACGATGGTTCAGATGGTTCAATAACTGTGGGATCCGATTGCTTTTCAGCTTTTTTCTTTTTTTTCAGTTCTTGCTTCATAGTTCTCAAAGCAATCTCTTCTAACTTCCGACGTTCCGCTTCTTCCCGAATTTTTTGTTGTGCAATTCGCCTTGACTGACGGACAGGAGTTTCTGCGTCCGTAGATTCAATAATGTTGGTAGTATCAACTTCACGCTTTTTACGTGAACCTTTTCCACGAGTGACAACCACGAGTGTCGCTTTATTGGTAGAAGTTGTTGCCATTTTATTATTAGAATTTTTTGGCGTTTTATTAGCCGAAATTGTTAGCGGTTTGTTCGTAGAAATTGCTGGTGTTTTATCAGCCGAGATTGTTGGCGTTTTATTTGAAAGTTTTAAAAGTACAGAATCACTTTGGTCTTTCTTTTGCTTTACCGTGTCCTCCCCTTTCGTTGACAGCGGGCATTTCACTAAATTAGAGGATTCGCTCCTCTTGTCCTTTACTTCCTTTTTGATTTCATTAGTTTCTATGCCTGGCTTCATTTGTTCCGATGAGAGGTCACCTTTTAGAATCTTCGATGGCGTTTTGCTGATGTTTCTGGAACCATTGCGCGTTCTTTTAGGTTGCGGTAATTCTGCGTAAATAATATTTGTACCGCCACGCCTACCAGATCTTCTACTAGATACAGACGTTTGCGAATCGAAAGGGACCTCTTTTTTTACATCACTTGCTTCCTTTTTTTTAATATCGTTTACATTTTCTTTCTTAACATCTTCTGAAAGTTCTTCAAAATCTGTTTTGAGGTTAATGCATTTGCGTTCTGCGTTGTTACTATGCTCTTCTTTCGAAACATCCTCTTCATGAAATTCTTCCTGCAAGGCGTTTGCGCTGTTATTCAATTTTTTTTGCTTCTCAGACGTCTCCTCTTGTATGCTAAGTGCAAAATTGTCCTCTTTACAATCTGTTTCTGTAGCATCTGCGATGTTTTCAACTGCAGTCTTTGTACTCGAAGTAGCACTAGTTGTACGTTTTCTGGGAATAGTCTCATCATCACTTTCTTTTTCTTTTTGTCGTAATTGAGTTAAAAGATTTTTCTTCAAAGGCTGTAAGATGAGACAATCTTTAGACGGAGGCATGTTATTTGAAGGGGAAACGTTTTCAATCTTAGTTACATCAGTTGTCACATTAACATCTGCCCGCCTACAACTCCTTTTCAGCTTTTTTTCGATAATTTCCGCCAACGAAGGCCTGCATTTTGTGATGATCTGAGCAGCTTTTGGAACAGCATTCGTAGCTGTGTTGGAAATTATTTCATCTTCCACTTTTTTCAAGCCTTCTGCATCTGCCTGTCCAGGGCTTCTGCTTATAGATGTGCTTAAAGAAGCGTCCTCATTTTTTTGAAAGTGTTTTTTAGGCGATATAATTTTACGTCGGCTTCGGGAGTCTTCTTCCCCACTACTGGATGATGTTGTTTCTTCATTAGCTGCGTCTTTTTGAGCTTCAATCTTCTTGCGTATTTCGGGATTCATCTGCTTAAGGCGCATTTTTAGTCTTTTTCCTCCTACAACGGGCTCTTCACCCGCTTGAGATTCCTGCGCCAGATCCTCCAAGTTTTCAGAGTTGATTTCAATTTCACTTTCAGAATTGGATGGCCGTGAATTTTGCAAAGAAGTAAACTCATTGAAACGCCTTTTACGATTCCACGCTACAGGCTTGCTAGCATTTGGTATATTAATTTCTTTTAATGATTGAATGTTATTTTCTAAAGACTTTTGTTTGCACTCTCTGAGTTCTTTTTTAAGAGATTCTAGTGCAAATTTTTTTGTTTCGATAACTTCGGTTTCACTTATTGTTTCCTTCGGACTACACGGTTTTACATTCGGATGGTAACTTTTTAACTGATCCTGTTCAACGTTAACTTTTCCTTCAATGCTTTTAGTATGTTCTTCAGAAATACTATCTGCATTTGTCTCGTCCAGGCCACGTTCTGCAGATTCTTTTTCTTCTATCAATTCTTTTACCTTTGCTTCGTTTGTTGATATTTTTTCAGAGCTCTCGCATTTCTCTTGGGAATACTTAGGATCTTTAACAAAATCGTCTTCTCTCGTTTCTGTTGAAAGCGGAGCAGTCACGCCACAATTTCTATTTTCTTCGGCATTATTGCTTTCTGCTGCGGTAAGGTCACTATTTATTTTTGCACTACTATGCTGGTCACTATGAATTTCAGCTACTTCTGGTTTAATTTCAATGGACTTTTGTGCAATATGAGTGGGACTTTCAAGGCTGTTTCCTTTTATCGCATCAAGATTTGAAAGAGTGCCAGTCGTCAAAGTATTACCTGATGGCGAAGACTCCTTTGCAAACAGCGGCGCGTTTGAAGATGCTGAATCTTCGTTGCTCTTTTCATTTCCTACTAAACAATCGATTCCAGATCCTTCTACATACACATAAAAAAATTCTTCTTCTATTGCTTCTCCTACAAACGACAAATAATTATCCTCAGACTCCATACGTGGTAAAATTGCAGCCAACCATACATTTCCCACGTCACATTCTTTGCCAGAGCCAGAGCCCTGAATTTGTATTATAGGGTCTTCAATTTCTTCACTTAAAATGATTTCGTCATTGTCATCAAAGGGTTCGATTTCTTTTTCTTCATTTTCATCTTCCTCTGCAGCTGCAGAGTCCATGTCTTCTTCATCTACCTCTTCCTCCTCACAACTTGAAGAATCTTCCAAAACCTCTTTGATATGTTCATCATCATAATTGCTGCGTTTCTTTTCAGACTTAAAATCAACTACAGAAGACCACGGTTTTTTCAAAGTATTATTTTGATTATTTTCTTTAACAAGCCGAGAAGTATCTACACAACCGCTCGTGCTTTTTTTGTCAATGCTACTACAGGCGAGTCTTTCAGACAAGTCCAGCTTCTGCTTCGTTTGCGATACAACCAAAGACTGTGAAGCAAACTTTCTGATTAAAATATATGACTAAATAAAAATTAATTACCTTTACTTTTATATTACAACTGGATAATTCGATTTCATTAGAAGTGTCTTCCACAGGTTTATTAGGCTTTCCGCTTCCCATACATTTGTCAACATCACTAATTTCCCCGTTTTCGACAAGAAATTTGCAATCTTCCTCCGTGGATTGTTTTTCATCCCTCATTATTGCGTTCTCTTCATCAGTTTCCTGCTTTTCTTTCTTCTTAGTATTTAATTTTATGCGTAAATTTGGAATCTTTCGATCACATTCTTGTGAATCATCATTTTCATCTGAAGTATTTGACCTCTTATTTACAACAATACTGCTGTTGCTATTTGTGTCTTCATCTACTACGCCAATATTTGCTGATGGTAAAACTACTTCATTTGCCTTAAGACGTGTAATTAAGTTTGCAAACTCCATACGATTTGTGGCTACCAGATGCCAGATCTCTTCATCCAGGTGTTCTTGATAGATACGTATGTTGCAATCACCATCCTGTGTTACCCAATAGGCATGACCTAACCGATCACGCCCTACAGGTTGTAATCTTAAAGAGTCCGCACTGAAAGAAAGAATTTTAGCCCGAAATTTCGCGTTGCGCTCAAATTGGCTTTCAAGTAGTTCCTGCAATTCAAATTTTATATATTTACATTTTTCAAAGTGGATTCATATAAATCGTTTACTGTAAGCATTACCCTTAATATTCTCAATTTCACTTTTATACTAGAGTTTTTGTATCCAAACCGTTCAATTTCCCAGGCGTCTTGGGCGGAATAGGTGAAACAAAACTTGCTTAGCGCTGATTCCCAACTTTTTTCATGTACGGTTTTACGAGTTTTTCTTAAAAGTTTTATATGCAGATCTCGTAATTGGCAAGAAACTAAATTCATGTATTTGAAGAACACTCACAAAATTTATATATTTCATCTATACAAACATACCTTCATCGGTTCTGGTCAGCCATTCTTGTAGTTGACTGAAATTGGGTAAATCTAAGCACAAGTCTTTATAAAATTTTTGTAGAAAGGCGCAAATCATAGCAAAATCTGGATCATTAGCACATATACGAGAATTCGAAGCTACTGCATCATCGTTAGTCGTGATCGCAGGCATCTTGTTGCCCGCTTCTGCCGACAACATAGAGGACGCCATGCTCTGCTAATGTTTTTTTTTGCTACTAAAGCTGATTAAAATTTTCTGCAATAAATCTTATTTGTTAATATCTTTGTCTTTGTTATTTCAGTTGCATGAACAAATTTTTTATTTGGAATTTTTTCTATACTACAAATGAATCGAGCGAACCAACCAGCAGCTTAGACAATTATTTTTACTTAACCTTAACGGCTACATAATAAAGTTTCTTACAACTTATGGAATACATAAGTAAGAATACTTTAATAGTTTTCTCTTGCATTGAAAAGTCCATAAATTATATTCAATCTAAATCACAAACATAAAATTTCTTATAATTTACAAACTCTTTTCACTTCTTAGAGAGATGCCAGAATAAACTAATCGAATACCTGCCATATAAAGTAAAAAATAAAGACGTATATCAAAGCTGCTTATTATATGATCAAACGAAAGCAAAACAGCATATTTGGGATGGGATTCAAAATGACCAATATAATGTATTATACCAATTTATGATAACCTGCCCTGCTTGAATTTTAAATTTCTCAAATGACTCAGGTTTCAAATTATTAAAAATCAACTTATTTAAAATATCGAGTTTATATAATGTTAATAATCTGTTCAATAAATAATTTATAATTAATTCATTAATTTTCTTTTCTCTTATATATTTCACAAATATTGCCCTAACACAATGATGCGTTATTTCTTTTTTCGGGTTAGTAAATTCCAAGTGGTGCAAACACAACACAACATATTATTTTATAAGAAAAAATAAAGAAATCCATGAAAATATGAACGAAAACATTCGTTTTAGCTAAACACTATAAAAATTTCAAAAAAAAAAGAAAAAATAAAATATTTTAATCAAATTAACTACAGAAATAAATAAATAAATATCTTCGCTTTAAATCCTACGAAATCAAAATTTTCATTTTTATTATTAATTAAAGCTGGCACGCTAAGCATGCACGTTGAGCAAAATGTGCAAAGCTGAATAGCTAAGCAAAGAGCTGCCAAGTTCGCATTACTCCAACTTAACAAATGCTTATTATGAATAAGAAAGCAAACACTGGAATTTCTCGAAGAGAACAGCTGATGAGAAAAATAAACAAAAAAAAAGAAATCTGCGTAAAATATTTAAAAAATTCTTCCATTGCTTAGCGTCACGATCTTAGATACTAGATGAGAACTAGAGATACGAGTGGTTCTTTATATTGTTTAAATGCATCAGCGTTTGACTTCTGAACTTACATGCTGTTAAACATACTCAAAAGTGCGGTGGAAGCAAAGCCGGTAGCAACCATAGACTTCATCTTAACCAAAGAAAAATCACGATAGTTTTTTTTAAGTTTCTCCTCATCACGTTCAATTTTTTTTTTCTGCGATTTATCCAATGATTCTGCATGGATTTCTTTACGTCGTTCTACTGTGTTAATAATGAAAGAGGATAAACCAACCAACGTTTTTCCAGGTATCAAATAATTTTACTTACATTTTTTGCTTTGCTTTTCTACTTCACTTTTCAAGTTTTGATATTTTTTAGTGCGATATACCAATAGCTGAGTCAGACCTTATTTACATTGCAAAATAAACTCGGTATTTTAAAATAGACAGAAAAAAAATAAAAAGTTTACATACCTTCTCCTAAAAATGTAGAATTAAAAACTTCTAAGTGGTAACCATAATGGGCAGTCGCGCTTTCATATTGTTTTACAGGAACATATATATACAAAAACACGGTTTTATGACCAAAAATAAACAACAAATTTATAAAAAAATAACAATTTTATTAATCTTCATATTTTGCTTAAACTTTATAACGCCACCGCGAGTCGTTTTGTGTATTAATAGATCCATAAGTTGGAAATTACCATTTATGACTCTATTTCAACTTTAAAATAAATGGTCTTTATTGCTTGTTTTTCATTTCTTGCAAAATAATGCATAATGATGATGTTAAAATAATGCATAATGATAATGGATGGCTAAACATGGAATAATGACGATGGTATAAAGCAACATTGTACATCATGTGCCTTAGTGTAAGATGGACATACATCAGACTTCTTCTGGTGGCTCTGTTCTTTTATTTGCATGTGTGCATGCATAACTTTGTGATTTGTCAATTCCCATAAAGTATTGCAAAAATATTTCAATCCCAACCTGAAAATTGGAATTACGCTCCATCGTATCAGCCATCTACAATTTCCAAGCTCCTGTAAAACTTCGTTAAAAGTCAGCAAAGTTGAAGCCCTATTCCGAAAATAGGAATAACCCACCATTGCGTGGACAGCCATAAGAGGCTAAAACAATGACGCTTTGCTTATATTCCCACATCTACGAAGGGGACACATTCAATTTGCAAATTTTATTTTATAAATATATATATTATATATATGTAAACAATATGTATAACCATTTGTAAACTAAATCTGCAATTTTGTGAAAAATTTATAACGTAAATGCTTTCGCCAACTTCTGGGATTATAATGACGCTTCATTGTGTCAGCCCCCGAAGTCATTTCCCTCCTCTCTAATTTTGTGCAAGAAACGTAACCACATATGGCAACGACGCTTTATCACCAATTTTGAATTAAGCATTTAGGAGAGACAGTCAAATAAGTTTATAATTTGGAATTGCGTTGTAAGAATTATGGGAACGAAAAATTCTAAAGTATGTACATCAACATTAGGAACAGCGGAGCCAAACGCCCAATCCACCTCTAAACTAAATGTAAGTTCACATTTATTTGTTTATCATTTCAATTTATTACTCTACGCTTCGCGCCGGCTATTTGAGCTTCATTTGAAAGCAGCCATAACTTTTCATTTTCTTTAATGCCAAGGCGCTTATATCGTTACTCATTTTTATGCATAAGAACTATTTTTTTTTTAAATTTTTTGACTGTTTATTGTAGGTTTTTCTCGAGCAGGATCCCGCAATAGAAAGTGGTTTAAGTGTATTTCGGCAGCGACTTCTTAGTTTTGTCAACAATCACAATGATCCCCGATCACCCAACGCTCAATTTAATCGAACTCCTTTGGTTTTTGAAGATTCGCCAGAAAAAAGCTTTAATATGAACGATACGTTTGCGAACTTATTTGCCGAGTCGAAAGTAAACGCGGAACAACAACAGCTAAACAAATTAATGTTGGAGACAAAAGGTGATGAGAACTTAATTGCCGCAGCAGAAGAAAGTATTTTAAATGAAAACTCGATAAAGGAGAGTCATACTGATGGTGATTTAAAGCGTAGTGACGATATAAAACAAAAAATGCTCGACGAGAAGATTGATCCTCGTTCGCCTTCTTTTGGTGTCGATCGTACACCTATTATTTTTAATGATGACCAGGCGGAAATTATTGAGGATGATTTACTGGAAAACTTTTTGGAAGTTTTATCAATCAATTTAAATAAAAGTGACAATGAAGGCAACATATCCTCTGTTCAAGACAATAAGGAGACTAACAAAAATAATGTTAAAGTTCGATCGAACTCACCTGCTAACAAGCTGCCGCAAATAATTTATAATGGTAATGCACAACGTCATCACAGAATTTTGAAACAAAAGCCTAAACGTTTAATCCGCCAAATTTATGAAGATAACGAAAATGTCTCTCCACGTACGTCAAAATTTAGAACGTCGGATTCTAAACAATTTGAAGCCGCTAATAAACGTACTCCGTTAATTTGTGTGGGAAATCGTCCCATCTTCCGCCCGCGTTCTGCAGGAGCTCTTCAAGCAGTTAAAACAAATCTTCATGAATCTTTCTCTACGACCGAAACGATTCATGTACCAGATAACGATATGCAAACCTATTTAAATAAATAATCAATATTTCAAACCCATTAATAGGAGCCTAGAAATGTTCTCAATCGCATTATTTCAGAGAATACACAAAGTATACATATTTTGGTGATGGAAACTGAGATAGAAGGCTGAAAGTAGACATGTGTATTTCCAATTGAATTCTCACAGTAACCGCGAAAATACTTCGCTTGCGCCATCGTGTTCACATTTGTCCTACACAGATGTATTCTTTTCGGCTAAGGCTAACTATGCCGCTATATCAAGTCCTTTTAACTTTATGTACATGTTTCACCAACTTGTTTGTGCAAATGTAAAATGGCTTCGATTTCTCACTAAAAACCGTTAGCTGGTTTTTTCCTTTACATGGTTTATAAAAAAAAGTAACTTGTGGTGAGAGTAGAGAGAGAATGTACTTGCTTTCAATAAATGGCAACGCTTGGAAATTATGAACGAAAAGAATACGAAATAATCATAGTTTGAAAATTGAGGTTCATTCCCGTTAAAGTTTGAAAAGGTCCGTTCTCGGACCTTAAAACATAACAAAAAGAAATACTGAATAGGAATCTAATATTTGAGAAAAAGAGCTCCGCTGGAAAATCAAACAACGAAATGATAAAATTCAGCATTTTTAATTAATTTCCCCTCTAGCGTAATATAAACCTCACCTCACAACCACATAGACGAACCGATTTAACTAAAAAAATTGTTTGGAAATGCCTAGCATGGCCAGGAGTGCGACTTACTTTGCGGGATTTCAAAGTATTAATCAGCGAAGATTTTCCAATATTTTATTACGATATTTTCCCCATTTCTCATAAACATCAACACTTACCAATTCTTCTTCCGTTTTTTCGACAACAATTTCATTATCTCCCTCTAAAATTTCGTATTCGTTTGCCGGCATGTCTTCTAAAATTTTTTGTTTCCATTCCAAGGGCCTTTATTAAAATTATAGTAAATGCTCGCAACTGTATACTAATATGTGTAACTAAAAGGGAACTTATGTGAATTCCGGCTGCATTTTTTACTTTTGAGGAAAACGTTCTCATAAAAACAGAAATGTCTGCAAGTATACAATGTTAACATCGTACTGTTAGCGTGTAAAAACAGAGAAGCCTTTTTCAGTCTTGGTTCCTCGACTCCAGTTTTGAGCCCATGTCATTCATTTAAACATACATAAAGCTGTATCATGTCTACAAAGTTTGATACCCAAAGCCACGCCACATCCAAAATATATTTTCAACAACTGACTTAGGATCTATTAATTGTGGCTTTAAATGTGCCGAACATGGTCTGAGGGCATATATAGATATTAGGTTTGTCATTGCGTTTGCCGCATAGTGCCGGAATGGTGCGTAGGAAAGGTTATGGGAATCCCATTTAATGAAATTCTAATAAGCCAATTTCAACGATTCTATGCGGATGTCATTTGTTTCTCTTTTTGTTCTCTTTAATAGCATAAAAATGTTAAAAGTTTATAAAATTAGTCACAGTATGTTAAAAGCAGTATGTTGGTTATTAACCGAGCTGTTTCGATTATTAACAGAGATGTTCGGATTATTAACAAAGAAGTTTGGGTTATTAACAGAGAAGTATGCGCAACTATCCTGTTGTACGTAGACGTACGTTTAAAAAGACACTTTTCCAGGGGACTTTAAAAGTGGTCATATTGAAAGCAATTTAAAAAAGACGGTTGTACTTATTATCAAATTATATGAAAGTATTTTTATTTCACAAATTTATTTATTATTTTATTTTATTTATTTAGGGACTATGTTGACTTGCAATGGAATGGGATTGAAAGTAAAAAAAGAAGAAGAAGAATCAAGAAATATTAAACATCAATTTTATTTTTGTTTTCATGTTCTTTATTTACTTTCTTTTTGTTGCATTTTGCACATTAATTACTTCATGCTGAGATCATATAGAAAATGCTCCGTACGAGATATTAATTAATATTAAGGCTATGACGACACCGAAGCATTTGTAAATAAATAACAATTTCATCGGGGAAAAATGTCTTATAATATTTATTGACCAAGTTTCGCTGGACTAAGTAAAAGTTCTGGTTCACATTTGATTGTTGGTGCCGTCGTTGAACCAGTAAATATATTTAGCTGAATGTTTCTCGAAGATAAATTGTCCGAGTATGTTGCAGTTACAGTAGCAGCGGAAGAAGATGGAAAGGTTACATTATTTGCCTGTGTTCCTAATGTTAACGCTGACCCGGAAATAAGATTTACTTGTTTGGTCACTTCTGTTATTTGCCCCGGTATGTTTTCATGTGCTGAACTGACTCTCAAAGGGGGGCATACATTTGTTGAACATGGAACTGTTGGTGGTGGAGCAGGGATTAAGGAGCTTGTTGTGTATTTTAGAATAGAAGCTGAAGTTGTTTGTGTGTTGGTAGAACTTGCAGCAGTTAAAATATGCATTGGCATGCCGAGAGGTCCCCTTATTAAAGTTTCATTGCGTTCACGATTTGCATTTACTGCTGATAAAGCAGCTGCGTAGGTAGTTGTACCAGCGGGTTTTGCTGTTTGATTTCTTAATGCGTTATGTATGGGAGTAAGAGATGAGTGCATTAGGCTGCCTGTTTGTACAATATTTTCAGGTAAAGTGGACCGAACTCCGTTTTCTAGTTTTAGGTTTTTAAATACATTAATGACGTTTCCATCTGATATTTACATTCCGTGGGGTTCTCGTCTTTTGAAATGGGAGGAGTTGTGAGTGGAGATATTTGTGACAATGCTTTCTCGGGCAATTTCGTTTGATTAATTGATACACGTTGTCGTAACAGCTTACAGCTATTGTTGCTCTCACCACAAGATGACAAATCTCCTATATATTTATTATCACTAATCATGGGTACTGTTGAATTTGCGCTTTGCCGAAGATTTAAAGCATCCGATTCTCGCGGCGATTGATCGGGCAGTATCCGCAAATCGTGCACGACATCGTCCGCTTCACTTACGTTTATTTGATCTTCTTTGCTTTCTAAAACGTTTAACTTTTTCATTTCCAGCGGAGTATCTACTTTAAAATTTAATTGATCTTTAATTTAATTGAAAACAAGTAAGAAAATTAAATTCGGTCGGGACCGAACCTTTTATACCCGTCTCCATGTACCCCAAAAAAACAAAATCCTCATACTCTTTATTAAGGGGTGGGCGCAGTTGAATTCTTGTATTTTCAAAATAAAAGTTTTTGTCGCATATGCATGTGAGTGTTGTCGGCGTGTCCTTTGAAAAGTTTAGTTCGTTTCCAAATTCTGGTGCAAATTTGTAGGCGATATCTTCAATTTCGCTAACGCTACGCAAATAGACGGATGGACAAACAAGCAGGCGGACATGTTTAGGTGCATTCAAGGATTTTAAGTGGCCAAGAATTTGTATATTTTATGGGTTTTTTGATGCTTGTTTCTGCGCGTTATGAAGGTATTGAAAAAATAATTCAATTTTGATATACTATAATATTGGATAGGCGTGATCAATTTTTTCCATTTTTGTGCACAAATGCTAGAGCATCGCCCGTAGAATATGCGTTCACTTTTTTGTACATTTATTTGCTATAGTTTATGAGTAATGAGCATAAAACCAATTTTTCATTCCTTTTGAAGAACAGAGGTGTTCCCACTTTACGTGGTGTTGTCGACGTGTCCTTCGACCGATTTTGCCCATTTTAAATACGAACGTGCGTGCCAGCACTTCTACTGCTTCTACCGAACTTGAAATCGATAGCTTAAGTTTTGCGGCCAGGAGATTTGTTGGCAACAGACGGACACACGGATATGCTTAAATTAATTTAGGATTTCGTGCTGTTCAAGAATATACATAATTTGTGGGGTCTCTAATGCTTCCGTCTGGGCGTTGCAAACGTTTGAACATACCCCTCATCTTTCGGTGATGGGCATAATAACGGAAAGCAAAATTTACCATTTGTGTTCTCTGGCTCTTTTATTATAGGAACTATTCGATTGGTTAATGGCTTTTGTTCATTTTGCATAAATAAAGATGTCGTTGCTATTTGTCGTAACGCTTCCATGCCTTCATTGATCATTTTTGTGTTGGAGCGTTTATGTGTGAAAGGGTAACGGGCCTGCGAGAGAACAGTTATTAGAGCCGATTAATCAGGAATTAAGGCGGAGATTTTTTTTTTGCTAACCTGTTGATTAGGTCCACGTGCAATGGACACTCGTTTGCTCTCTCCATGCAAGAGTGACGTTGTGTGATCTGCATCTATTTTGTTGATATTCTTTTGACGAGAATTTTTATTTGACGACAGGCAATGCGACGGACAAATGCAAAATAGAATGCGCAACATGCAACAAATGAAGCCAAGACCTGCAAAACAATCAACATGTATATACAAAAGCAAAGAAGATATTTACATGCTAGACGAGTAACCTATTAAAGACGGCCCAATAAGACGTAATTCTACAGTTTTAAAGCCTTTCTCGCCAGTACCAACAAAAGCGATTACCAAACCGAGGGCTATTGTACCCAAGCCGGCATATAGGAAAGCGTTGGCAAATGTACTAGGTCCACGCAAAACACCTAAAAGATCTTCGTCATCAGAAGAGCCACCTAGAGATGCGTCCTGTATCTATATAAAATAAACTTTTAATCTGACTTCTATTGAAAGTAAAATGGTTACCCGATTTCTCTTTACCCAGCGTTTACTACTAGCAGTTTGTTGTTGAGCCTCCTGAACACTACATCGTCGTCCACGTTCTAACCAAGCAGCTCGACCCTGGGCACACTAATTTCCAAGATGAACATTACACGTACAAAATAAATAAAATGAAATTATTATTAAGTTTTTAAGAATGAAAAGCCATCTATTCAAACAGATAATATTTTTTCTTTAATAAAGATTAAAACAAATTACAACATCTCAACAAATTATTGTAAAAAAAAAAAAAGAATGAAAAAAAAATAAATAAATACGTACTATAAATATATATATAGATATAATGAACGAAAACGTATATTGTTAGCCAACTTTACCAGCATTATACATACGCGCATACATAGGCATGTATGTACGTGCAAAAGTATGTATTATTAATATACATACAAATATATATTTAATGTGCGTATGTATCCTATAAAGTTTCAAAATTCAAAGCAAAACAAAAAAAAAAATACAAAACTCAACGGATATACACATTATATATCAAAAATATACATAATATATTTATTACAACAATATATACTAATATAGGTTTAAGTGTGCATAGAGGCCCTTAATTAATAGGTTTTCAATGTATAGCGTGATAAAGTGAGCAAAAATGAAAAAAAGCACAATTAAGTAATGAATGAATCACCCGCTTCGTATCATCATCATTTCTGCGAAGGGTTTCAAATCATAACTCATAAGCTTTCTAGGTGCTTCTATGTAAATACTTATGTCATTGCAGAAAAACCAACTCAGTTGCCTTTTGGCTCTATATATATGCAGCATGCAAGTAAGCCGAGTGTTTACAGAGTAATAATAATAATAAATAAAGCTTTAGTTAGCAAACAACAACAACAACAAAGAACGCAAGAGCGATCGCTCGTTTTAAATTCGGCGATTGATCTTAACATTTTTATACCGTTAATTTTATATATTCATACTATCAAAGGAAACAAAAACAGAAACATCTGACATCCACGTAAACTTACAAACAAGCATAGAATAATTGGAAATTTCTTATTGGAATTTCAAACAATGGAATTTTGTTTACGCCAACAGTTTCGCATTTTTAAAAGGTACGCTGCCTGTCCAATATATTAAATTGTTGTATATAGAGTAGTTCAAGTTTGCTTACCCATATGAAGCTTTTGTGGATTTCTTGAAACAATCAATTGGCGAATCGGCCCATTCCGATTGCTTTAATCGTAACATTACACTATTGCCTCTACACACAACAGCGTCATACTGCAGGGACCTTTTCGAAAATAACAAAAGCAAAGTGCCTCCTCTCAACATGGTTTGCAATGCAATTGCAATTGTTAAAGTCTTAGTAATTTCGCCGCCAACTTTACCCAAAATTGAATTACGAAGCCATTTTTTATCTTTAATATATATGCGGAAGGGCAATATATCTCGATCGAAATTTTCCATCAGTTTCGATCATATTTATGCCATCTTTATACTTGGGAATATAGCAGAAAATCGTACCGTTTTTTTGTCTACGCATTTGAATATAAATTAGTGTAGACTTCAAAGTTGAAGTCTTTAAAGAAACGAATATTTAATAATAGATAAAAGGACAAAAAATCTTTTAATTTAGTTTTTTTTTTATGCACAGTAAAAGGCATAAAAATATTTGAATAAAATTGCACTCGAGCTCATGTCTTGTTTTACGACAGAGAAGAGATTGCTTGTGGTGCAATGGACTTGATGAAAGATTTCCTTACAATGCACTTTAAGTCCCATCGACCAAAACACGCTTCATATGTATGTATAGTTGACTACTGGCACTTATTTTCGTTTGTTTATTGCCGAGAGAAAACCGAGGTTAGATATTATTGCACACATATTATTATTATGCATTTTTTTTTTTTGCAACAACAATATACTGCAAGTAAGTCCTTAAAAGTTGCTCAATATCAAGTATATTGTGAGCACTCGAACAATGAGTGATCTAATGGAAATTTTCAAATGCTACTTTCTGTACACATCTCGAACGACGAATAAGAGGAATACGTGCGATAATATCTTATATTTATACTGTGCACAAACAGACAGACAGACAGACAGACAGACAGACAACATTTAGTGCAAATATATTATTAAAATATGTTACAGACGGAATGTAGTTAAAATTCTATAAGTAAATTTGAAAGTAGACATATATACATGTATAGGTCATGTAAAAATGAAAAATTTGAAAGACAGGGAACGGCTTCGATTTGAGAAATATTTATGCATCTGAATTAGTTTTTCATTATATTAAAATGTAATATTTATTATTATTATTATTATTGTTTCTCCTTAGTTAGTTTTTTTTTTTGTTTGCATGCAAGGAAAGGCATTCAAATTCCGATTGTAGTACTATTGCACCGAATGAAATTTTTAATTATGCATAACAATGTCATGCATCTATTAAAGTACGCTTATAGACAAATGAGAAACGATGATAAATCGGTTGGCATAGGCCTATGTGTGCGTGTGTGCGTATATAAAAATTGGATTTGCTCTTAATTTATTCAAATCGATTGCTCTCGTATTCCATGCCCTAATATTTATTAAAAAAATGAAAAAAAAAAAATAATGAGAAAAATGCAGATATATAATTACACGCACACGCAGGCTTTCAATGCTTTCCACCTATCGCCAAACACACACACACATAGATTTAGACGAACGCACAATTACTATGCTTATAAGAGGTGACGGGAGAAAAATTTACATTACAGTTAAGAATTCATAAGAATTCATAAGATAGGCATGTATATGAAAATAGCAAGTAGTACCTAATTTGGTATAGAAGTCTTGGTGATCATGGTCAACGATGACGGTAAGTAATGGTGATTAATTTCGCAAAACTTAAATTCCTAGTGGAAAATGTATATAAAATTAATTATTCTATGATAAAAATATTGTATTTTTGTGTACGGCACGTCATTCGATAATGTTCTTTCCCCTTTCTTATTAGAATTCAAAACGAAATTCAAAAACTTTACCTAAATTACTAATTAAAATCACGATTATTTTTCAAAATTTTTTCGCTCAAAAGGAGAAGAAGATATCACATATAACAACAACAGCGGCCATTCTTAATATTCTTGGTAGTCATTTGTCATTTTCATCTTGTTGTAATCATTTTTACAGTTTTCGCTTTATCATTTTTTAAGTTTATTTTACCTATTTTTTAACAAATCTTAAGCGTAACGAACGCATTCACATAATGCGATTAAGCCGATTTAGCCTAAGATTTTCAAACAGCAAGTATCTTAGCAGTTCTGTGAAAATGGCTACACTAAGTGTCATATGTGATATTACATCGTCTATGCATAATTTCGTAGGCAAATCATTAATTCATTCGACAGTATCCGGCTGTGTTTTGTTATTATTTTTGGGCATTTTAGCTGATTCGCACGCAATATATTTATATATATTAAAAAATTTAAGTTTGGCAATGCTGTACGCTACTTGATCACATTTTTATTGCTATGCACGGATTTTGTTTAAATCATTGCAAATAAATGTTCTTTTTTTTGCATTAAATTCCAAACAATATATTTCAGGGTAACGGTTATTCCTGGTTTTTGTAGTGGTTAAATGTCAATTACAATAAAATCAAGCTTTAGCTTGAGCGCCGTGAATAGAATAAGACAAGAGTTACTTAGGGATCGACATTTTCCATATCATTTCCATTACGAATTTTCCCTTAATCATCTTGGCATCACCTCGGCTATGCATTTTTGACACATCATTTAATAATTCTCGGGACAAAAAATAGGAATCATTTGTGGAAAGTGCCAACCATTGACGGCGTCCTCAAAATTTCATGTCGTTTCGATGAGTCGTTTAAGAGAGTTACATTCAGACAATGGATTAGCCGAATATTGTACGTTAACTAAAGAGTTCTCTTTGATGGGAAAATTAACGCTCAAACTCCGGATTGGATTAGAGAGATTTCTATCAAGTTTCTTCGTCAAAACCAGCAACTTGCCGACGGTTTACTGATACGCGACGACTCAGTTAACGCAAGAAAAATGATTTACATCGAATGATGAGATTAATGGCGGAAATCGAAGCATATTTTAAGGAGCCTATCAAACTGGCCTCTAAAAAAGTTTTCGAAACATTAGAAGAGTGTGTTGGACTGTGTATATAGAGGGATAAAGTCGATTTTTGCCTGGGAATTATTAATCGAAAATTTCAAGGCAGTGGAAATATTTATATAATTGGTCGCTTTCCTTTGGTGTAAGCAATTGTACATATCCATCGACTTTTTTGCACGGAATTATACATAGACATAGGCGGCATTACAATTTAAATTTTTGTTATAAAAGTTCCACGATTCAACCAATTTATCTCGAACTCGGCGAAAAACATTGTACTTTAATTTTGAAAAAAAAACTTGGCTTTGTTTTGTGATTATACCGGAAAACATTTTGTAAGCGATTACTGTAGTAGTATGTAAAAGTTAAAGTTAAAGCTACTCCTCCTATCCCCTTTTTTTTTTTTTTTGTAATATATATATATATATGAGACGAATACTCTCGGAGAGACGGTCATTGCAACGAGAATGTGATATCAACTCTACAGGTTTATAAAAGATATCTTAAACGTAAGTCTAAAAAATAATTTTTATTTTATATATTTAATTTACGATGATTTCAATTCGCTAAAATGTTATATATACTATGTGTGTATATGTGTCGTATATGACTAACGTTAACTAACATAAGATGTTAATTAAACGTGGCCGGTATTGAACGTAATTCAATAAAAGAATTTAACAAACTTACCAAAAAACGCTGAAAGATGAAGAGTATATATGAAAATTTCTATTTATAATACGATCACGATCGTTTACATTTTCTAACGATATTACCGCATAACACACATCTCTTGAATCCACGTGTCCACGTGCGTGTGTTAATAATACTTACTAAGAAGAGTGAGCAATGGCTTTAGAATTTACATTTCGGTTGTCTTCATCAGAGAGATTGTTAAAAAGGCTGACTATACCGTAGATATTGGCCTGTTTGTTTACATGTATATATTCGTTAGTGCTTTTCCACTTGCTTCAACTTGTGAATTTTCCACAAAAAGCTCATATGGATACAAATGCAAAGTGATTAAAGAAATGCTTAGCAGATTTTTCTTTGTTTTTTTTTTTTTTTTTTTTTTTTGCTTTCTATCTAAGGATTAATTTTGTTTTTATATTTTTTTTTAGTTTTTTTTCTTAACAATTAATAATAGGACTCTCATTTTCGAATTTTGTGGAACGTTATTCGCATATTGAATCAAGTTGAGCTCCTAGATCGAAAACGGGAATGAGAGGCAAGCAAGCTGAACAGAATTTTTTTAGGAAAACTTGATACCGTTCGTTTGTTTTGTTAACTTATATTCGTTGTGTTTATATTCTTCTCTTAAGTAAGAATAAAAAATGTATATATTTACATGTACACAATATATGTAAGAATATATACATATTATAAAAAATTATGTTATGTAACAACACAAAAGATATGAGAAACCATGATGATGATGAGGTTATGAATAGAATTCGAAATGAAATGTTTCCTTTTTCTTTTTTTTTTATAGTTTTGTTCGTTACCTCGAGCATACGAAATATTAAATTTTTCATTTCTTTTTTTTTGTTTTTTGTTTTTTTTTTTTTTGTAAGCGATAGAAATGTAAGTGATTTTTAAATTAACAGGCAAGTTCTCTTCAGTTCTTCAGTATCGAGCATTGAAGTTATTTAATGTAAGGAAAATGCTTGTAAGTAATCACATTACCAGTTAAAATCGTAATGTTTGTCTGTTTTGTATTTAAAAAGTAAAAAATAAATAAAAAAATGAAAAAAAACAAATTGAAAAATAATAAATAAAGAATTCAAAATAATAAATAATTAAGAAATTCGTTGCAATGCTAGCTTTGCAAGTAAATCCATCTTTGCCAGTAAGACTTAATTCATTGGTAAACTGAACAAATTTGTCATGTAAAGCCAACATTTTTGTTTTGTTTTTTCATTTAATTATTTAGAAAACATTCTCTTCAAGTCCATAACATTAACAGGAATATAAATATTTACTTAAATGTAAGTACGCTTCTAATTAATGTCTTTTCTTTGTTTTTTTTTTTTTTTGGTGCAAGAGTCGGGCCATATACGTTTTCTCATTTTTTTCCTTCAAAATTTCAATGATATTTTCTACTGCGATTACAACAACAACATTTTACAAGCATTTTCACTGTACTTTAGAAAACTTCAATTCATACAAGAAAAAAAAAAGAAAAGTTAACATAAATATCTATTTTACGAAAATTAGTAATAATAAAAACAAGAAGAGATAAAGAAAAAAAACAAAAAACGAATCGAAAAGCATAATCCGGTACAGAACTTACTGTCGATATGAGTTGAATGGTTGGTTTTGAACGAATGATGCACGCACGCACGCACATCAACAATTGTTCGATTCAGTTCAGTTCAGTTCAGTTCATTGCAATAATTATAGTAAAATGGATGGAGGGAGCGAACGCACGAAGAGTTTTACGGAAAAGCGAGTTGAGTTACAATAGCGTTAACAGAGAAGTGAAGTTAGTGAAGAGGAAATCGATTATCACACAGAAGAAGTAAATTTATATTTTAACTAATTATGCTTGAGCAGTGTGTTTCTTTTCTTTTCACCTTTACTTTTTATAATAATTTCTATTAAATACATTTATGTAATATCTTTTTGAATGTAGGCAAATAGGCAGAGAGACAGAGACAGAAAGAGTGAGAGAGAGAGTGAGAGAGAGAGAGATAGATTGATAGATCGATAGATTGATAGATTAATAGATGGATAGATAGATAGATGAACAGTTAAAACTTATATATACACATATATGTATAGAAAACGTACGTGTATATGTACGCTTGTGTGTATATATACGTACGTTTATAAGAAGAAGTGAAACTTTTCGCAACGTTTAAAATAGTTGCACATGATCGAGAAAATGTATTCATTCATTTCATCAATTCATCTCGATTTCCAATTCGTGTAAATATGTGGATATCTATATCAATGGTTGGTTTTATTCGAAGGAAATCACAACAGAGAAAGATAAACAAGAGAACTGCATGAGTTTCATTTTTTTTTTTTCTACAAATAAAAAAGTAACAGTTAAAAAACTACCGTACGTAGCTTAATAGAAAAAAAAACCAAAAAAAAAAAAAAATAAGAAAGAATTCTAAGGCGGTTCTGCATCAACTAATTTGGTAGGAAGATGGGTGGTGGGTTTTCAATTTTTACTTACAAAAAAAAAAAAATAATATATATATATATATATGTAATTAATCAATAGAATTAAAAGTGAGTGTTTTGTGCTCAAAAGTCTACTTTGCTGCTGCTCTGTACTGATTAACTCAGCAAATTAGTTTGAAGGTGAAAAAATTTCGTTAAAAAACATAACGGATATCTACGACTAGAATAAGTATATAATACAGAAAGAAAGTGTAGTTTGACAAAAAATAAAATCCAAGAAAAAAAAAAAGAGAGAAGAGAAGGCGGGGAAATGTTTTTGACGACTTTTACTTGATTTTCATTAAAGGAAAATTTTTAAGAGATAGAAAAGAAAAGTATTTAGTAGTAATACGTCGTAAGTGAAAGAGAGAGAGAGAGAGAGAGAGAGGCGAAATCCCATGAGGAAACACATATCGTATAAAGCGAAACTTAGATGGTATAGGAAGGATATCCAATATTTTTATCTCTTAGCTGAATGTTTCCGATTTCCATCGGAAGAAAGTCAGAATTTTTGGAAGATTTTTCGAGAAGAAAAAAAAAAAGATAAAATTTGTTTGCGTTATTCAGTGAGATTAGCATAAATAGTCAGAGCCGAAAGGAAATATTTCTTCAAGTCTATGTACGAACGTGCACAGCTATAATTTATAAACTGCTTTTTTTTTCTTTTTGTTCTTATTACGGGGACTGGAAAGGGGGACAGACAGAAAGAGGGAAAAATAGAAGAAAATATGTTAATTTGTTAGGTTGGTTGGATTGATTGTTATTAAAAGATGTTGCTTAAAAAAAATAATTATTACCCATGACTCAGGTGGATAACGAGGAAATGGAGCTATTTCTTTGGTTGCTACATTACTAGGCAATTCAAGTCTTCCACCTAATTTTCGTAGCTTTCTTCTTCTCGCCACCCGAGATTTCGATCTTAGCATCAATGCAGCTTGCATCGTGTTTTAGTTGGCTTTGACTGATTCTGTTCACTAAGGGCTTTAAAATAATTGATGTTTAGTTTAGTAGCACGATTTAGTTTAATGAGCCTTTCGTTATGATGATTTCACAAATACGAAGGCTTGTCCAAAACGTTTACCACTGCTACTGTATGATTCGCCTTCTTCGTGTTTCTTTGCGTTTTCGTTTTCGTTTCGTGAATTCAATGAGGAACATATATATATGTATATGCTCTTTGAAGCCTAGTATGAAACTATGCGCGCATTCGATTTGTATCGTTAAATGAAATTAATAATATATATACATATATATTTTAAAAAAATATTCTAATCTTACAGGATACTTATGGCAGGGTTGTAGCGCCCAAAAACTATTATTCAATCATGCACACAGTAATTGCTCCTCACGTTGCTGCCGCTTTATATCGTCGTTTATATGTTGTTGTGCTATCGTTGCTACGCTCTCTCGTAATCTTTCCACCGATGATGCTTCTGTCTATATTGACCCTTTCGGCGTCGTCTACCGCGTCGTCGCAACCACCAATTCAAACGTAATTTTGCGCACGTGCACAATAAGCGACACATAAACCCGGACTTTCGCAAATTTTTATCTCAAGAAATAAATATCAATTACAATCAACTGAATACGCTTTCTAGTTAATTATATATATATACATATATGTATATATATATATATATATATATATATATTTGTAACGTGTTTTTACAATTTTATATAATTTACGAGTTCAGTATTAAAATTAAAAGGATTTTTTTTTTAGTAATTTTGATTTTAAAAAGTTTCGTTTTGCTATCACGTCTTTATCAACATGAAGCCATTTTTTTTTTCGATTTTTTATTTTTTATTTTTATTCGTATTTTTATTTTTTTCAAGTTTGCGAGAAACTTTTCACAAACACTCGACGAACATACATCGCATACACAAAGACAGTCGCTTTTTATGTTGGCGCGACAAAATTTTATTGCCTTCAGTTTAACAGCATTTGCACACCTTTCGATTATAGACAGATAGAAGAGATTCCTTCTGTTTCACAAAATAATTTCACTCGTTAAAATTGTTATTTTCTCGACATTTTCTTCTTTTTTTTTTTTTTTTCAAAAGTCTTCAAAATTATTTTTAATTAGCTGAGCCCTTTATTTATTTATATTATTATTGATAACATTAATAATTTATCTAAAACTCTAATGAACACATCCACAAATTGTTATCGCATCCCTATATTATTACACGTCGTACATAAGTCGCACTTTTATTTTTGAAATAATGTTAAACATTAGAAATTGTCTGCCATGAGGTAAGTATTGAAATAAGTATTGAATGTTTAACACTAGAGACAGTGTTCGAACATTCAACACACATTATGTTTACATATTCTAAACGCTAACGCTATTTAGTAGTAGTAGTAGTACTAGTAGTAGTAGTAGTAGAGTAATCAATCTGAAGGAGTAAATTGGATAAGATAGGTCCTGAACTTCGGCCTTTACTTGTGCTTTATTAAAATTTCCATTCATTTTACTAATAATATATACAATGGCATTTTTTATTTTCATTTATTTATTTATTTATTATTATTATCATTATTATTATTATTATTATTTTTTTTTTTTTTTGCTTTCTACACATTTCAATGTATTTGCAATATTTTTGTCGTGAGGGAATAAAATGAAAAATAAATGAATTTTTTATTGTTAGCAGAAAAAGTATTGATAGAGTTTTTAAGGGAAAGCCATGAAGGAATGCAAACAATATATCAGAGAAATTGATTAAATAATGCGTAAGAAAATTGAGACGAAGATTATTTTTTCTCGCCCCATATTTGGTCATTTTCAGTCGTCATTCGCCAGTTCAGACTTTATATACGTATATATTTTCAGCAACTTCTTTTCGAGCTGAGCTCTTCCAAGTCAATTGCGCGTTAACTTTTTGGAAAATTTTTTTTAAAAGTTTTTATTTAAATGACTCTGATTGCTCCTAGTAGCAAAAGAAATAAAAAGAAAAATCGACAAAAGACCATAAAGAGTAGTACAAAGCACAAAAAAATAAATAAAATGGTTCTGTTTTATCCGGAAGAGGATTTCAGTTACTTTTAAAGGAGCCAAGCCGGTCCGAACGTTGCCTCGAAATGCCTACCAACGGATGACGGTCATAACTTGATTTACGCTGTTACCACAGTGGCCCATTAAAACGAAAAAATCAAGAAAAACACAAAAAAAAAACAAGTTAGAAAATTAAAGTCGGTCGGGACCGAATCTTTTATACCCATCACCGTTTACCCCAAAGAAAGACAAAAGAAATAAAAAAAGAAAATCCTCATACTCTTTATCAAGGAGTAGGCGCAGTTTATTTCTTCTATTTTCAAAATAAAAGTTTTTGTCGCATACGCATGTCGGTGTTGTAGGCGTGTCCTTTGAAAAGTTTAGTTCGTTTCTTCTTCATTTTTGCTAACGGGAAAATGTTTACCACAAATATTACAAAGTTACGCGAACTGACGGATGGACAGACGAATAGGCGGACATATTTAGGTGTATTCAAGGATTGTAACAGGCCAAGAATTTATATACTTTATGGGTTTTTTTTGAAGCTTTTTAAAGTTTGATACGTTATAATATTGGGTGGGCGTGTTCAATTTTTCCATTTTTATGCACAAATGATACAGCATCGCCCATAGAATATGCATTCATATTTTTGTACATTTATTTGGTAAAGTTAATGAGTAATAAGCAAAAAACCTATTTTTCATTTCCTTTTCATTCCAAAGGTGTCCTCATTTTACGTGGGGCTGTGGGCGTGTCATTCAAACGATTTAGACCATTTTGAATACCAGCATGCGTGTAGGAACTATCAATGTTTCTACCAAATTTGAAGGTGATAGCTTCATTTTTGCTGTCAGAAGAATGTAGACACCAGACGGACAGACGGACACGCTTTAGGATTTGACGCTGATCAAGAATAGGTATACTTTGTGGGGTCTCTTATGCTTTCTTCTGGGCGTTGCAAACGTTCTGACAAAATGAATATACCCCTCGTCCTGCAGTTATGGGTATAATTACAAACCAAAAAGGTCAACACTCGAGGTATGTACATAAAACTTTTCGAAGGAAAGTTTTGAATCAAAAAGAAATTCAATGTAACAGCTGAAGCTTTCCCGTGTAGTGTATTGCCCACTACAGACAGTTATAGAGTAATTTTTCTTCGACAAATACAAGAACAAAGTCAAACTTGAATCGCATCGTGACGTGTGTTGTGCAGACAGAATATAATATAAAACAACGTAAGGCAGCTTCAGGGCGTGCGAGAATCAATATTACTAAGAGAAAAAAAAATGTAATTATTATTCTTTTTAAACTACAAGTGATCCTAAATTTATGTACAGCGAAAATTTGAATATTTACGTAAAAGACATCGAATGTTGCATTACATCTCGCCCAATGGTAACTTTTAGTTTTATTCCGAATCAAGTCATGCAAATATTATAAATTATAGGAGGTTCTGTGTACACACGCGTTACAAATAATGTTTAAGACATATATATACGCGAGATTTTTTTACATAATGAGACGAAAAGTAATAAAAAAAATTACTTTTTATATTTATATGCTTTGCTTTCTTCTTATGGACAAAAGCGATCGATTCATATACATTCACACGTTATTTAAAAATCTATCAATTTTGAAAATTTTTCAATGAACGCAAAAATGAATTTTGGGTAAATGAGGAGAAAACATGCAACAAAATGTTACTATATAATAACGAACATGCGACATTGAAAAACAATACAAAACAAAATTTTTAAAAAAGATGAAAATTATTTACATATGTATGTATGTACATATGTATGTGTCGTATTAGAGCAGTTAGGTGTATATAAAATGCTTTTTAAAATACATTATCTTCTCTACATATATGTATATTTTTTTAATATATATATATATATATATATATATATATATATATACACATGTGTATTAAAGTAAATGTAAAAATCGTGAAGTGGGAAAGTATCTCTTGAACACTTGTTGTTGTTGTTAACAGTGTAACCGGACCTCATATTCTTCGCTTCGTATAATATAAAAATGATTGATTATTCGAATAATCGTTAAAATGACATAACATATATATTTTTGTTCAGGAGACACTTCCCCGCTTTGAAAAAAGAGTAAAAAGCGAGACACAGAATTGTTGATTTGAAGAGAAACAATTGATAATAAAGAGAACGATAGGAAGACAGTTCTAGACTTTCGTCGAACTCTGCTTTTTGGGGGATGTTTGCTATTAATTACCTCAATGTGTTCACAGACGCAAATACCTTCTTCGCAATATGCGCACATCTGTACTTTACGTCCAGCACTACTGGGAAAACTTTTAAATACCATATGAGGTTCTTCAGACGGTAATGGTTCGTATTGTTGATGCTGTTGATTAAATTGCAATTCTTTCAATTGACGCCTTACACCCCCGCCCGATTCAATTTCAAAGGCGTCGTAACGTTTCATACGATATACGCTACATTTGCGCTCTAAAGCACCGATAGGGGGATGATGATGACGATGATGATGATGATGATGTTCCTCATCATCGCATGAATCGCCTCCCGCTGTTAATGGTTGCTTTTCGGCTGCTGCATCGGATATTTCGTCTCGTGTTTTCGGTGGTGTTGCCTCTATTTGTAAAACGAGTGGTATAGTCGCTGTTGCCGATTTCGGCAAATGAGAGTGTTGGAAACTAGCGCCACTACTACTACCCGAATAACGGTGTACTAGTTTCGGTGAAACCCGGCCATGGTGGTGATGAACTGTTGTTGATGGTCCAGTGTAATGGGCTAAATGTTGATGATGCTGTGAACCGTGCGAATGACTATGAGAATGCGGAGCTTGTCCATGGGCGTGCGAATGCATACGCATGTGTAATACAGATTGGGTATCACCCTCTTCGATTGGCAGTAAAAGCTTAGATTGCGCCGTGTAGCTGGCGCTAAGCTTACGTACCTGCGACTGTGGAGTACGTAGGTAATTGGTCGGTAGCTGATGAAATTGACGCGACTGACGCGTAGGTGTGGAAGCACCATGTTCCGTGACCGATAAACCCGGTCCCTTCGGTGGATGTAATTTCGCCTGGAGTTGTTGAGTCTTCTTTTGTTGTCGTTGCCGTTGACGCGCCTGGCGTGACGCCAACGAAGCACCCCCTGCCGCTGCGTACATCTTTCGTCGTTATACGTCGAAAAAAAAAACAAAACAAAATTTGTGCAAAAGCACTACTGCCAGCAAAGGGGGAGAACTTCTAAACTAACATCAATATACGAGTGATTGCTGTTCAGTTTTCGTACGACTACGCTTACTCTTACTCTTACTTCTTACATATTTTTTCTAATATTGTTATAATCTATTTATGACTAAATCGTTAAGACATTTAAAAAAAAAGAAAAAAAACAAAAAAAAAATTATATTTTCGACAAAATTTAGCAGAATATCAGTATAAAAGTATTTAAAGAGATATAGTAAGAGTGCATTTGTCGTAGATGATGTTGGTGTTTCCCACAGAACTTTTAACGATGCGTAAATGAAGTTTTCTTTTTTTTTTTTTTAAATTTTATAATTATATTTACTTTATTACCGCTACTACGTCATAAATTAACAAATATACAGATATATGCGTGTGTGCTTGACCATTGTCTACAGTTGTAGTATTAATCTAAATAAATCTATAAAAATTTGTTTGTATTGAGGTTGAAGTTTTAATATAAAATAAAAAGAAGTCATTCTATTAATAGGAAATTAATGTAAAATTTTGAAAAGCTAACTAAAACTACGTCTGTAAACATGTATTTACAAAAGGAATTAGTTTAGGTAGGTTTAAAGAAAGAACAAAAAATACTTTGACACCTTCTTTCAATTGATCCCTAACAACAACAAAAATACATATATATATATATATATATATATAAATTTTATATATATTTATATATATATAAATTTTAGAGCAAATATTAATTCCAAGAACGCAGAGGCATTATTTATGTTTTAAATATTCATATATAATTGTTTGCAAGATTAATTTAACGGTTAATTATATTAATGATGATTTTCACTTATGAGATTCGTCCTTATCAATCAATTTCGAGAACATCGGGGACAGTAAATTAAAAGCGATTCATATTTTCTATTATTATTAATTTAATCCATTTATGTGCGTTGGTTTGGATTCGTTCAGCGTATACACACTTAATGTCCGCACGTGCACTCACACTCGCACACATATATATACATACATCGCAAAATTAAATGAATGACAACAAATAGTACTTCAAACCTTAACAGTCGTAAAAAATAAGCTAAAAATAGTTTCAATCGACTACAATCTAAGCTGAAATAGAAATTTAAGAAATTTAAGAGATTTTGTAAGCATTATAACAATAATACGTACATATTGCAAAGTTTTGCTAATTTTCTGATGCCAACATTAATTCTTTATATCTAGAGCAAGTTGCTGCGAACTATTTTGCATCTATTTCTAATTAATCAGCATAAATCGCGAATTCGAGTTTGCCATGTCCGTCTGGTCTGACTGATATTGGCCAAGCAATTACATACACTTTGCACATGAATTACAATTTTAAAATAAAAACAAATAAAAAGATTACATTTACCATGGAGTGAATCTTTGACACCCACTACCATGCCTACACATATATATAATATTTCATTCGAGTTGATTTAATCCGGTTTTCTTGTCTATCATTTAAAATTTCGCAAAGCTAGAGCATGAAAATGTTGCCCACAATAGATAAAGGAGTATTGTAGAATTTGCTCTTCCATATCGGATATTATTCTGAAACTTTATACAATCTTTTGCAAAGTCCTTATAAATATATATTATCAAACTCTCTGCAAACGTCTCTCTGTTTCGTCTAAAAGGTGACACAAGTATTTTCCTTAGGTCGGTTGAAATAAACAAATGTTTACCCAACTGACACGCCCACATTCAATAAAACATTTTGCAATTCTAATGTACCGATGGGCATCGAAAATTCGCTCCAAAGCGAATACAATTTTCTTACTTGTTTTTATTGCCGTTGAGTATCGTCAATTTTGTAAGATTTTCTCTATGCAGGTTTCGAGAATCAATTTATAATAATTTCAATTCATAAAGCGAAAGACGTTTGAAAATTACATATGTAAAAATGTAATATACACAACTCTTCTGCAAACACGCAACACAACATTGTACAACTACTTAGAATGATGGGCTCACAAAAGAAAATTTAAATTTTTCTCCTTAAACTTAATTGTGTGTATGTGTGTGCAAAATAAAGAAAAATGTAAATGAACAAGACCATGACACTTAAAGTGCTTAAAGGGAGAAAGAAGAAAAATTTCAGCCTACGCGAAATCAAGCCAAAGAAAAAAAAAAAAAGAAGAAGAAAACTCGAACAGACGTAAAAATGAACCACTTAGAACCTAGCAAGTGGTAGCCATCTACCAAGAGCTTTACGAGCATAATACATGAACGAAAACGTGCTTTTGTAAATGTATGAATAAAAGTGCGAGCAAGTACCTTAAAGGTTAAATAATTATTGAGGTAAATAGTAGAAAAAATGAAATTAATATAAAAGGATTAACGCGTCTGTACAAAATTAGATGCATACAAATAAATGGTTACTTGGACAAAAGAGCACCCGAACCATTCGAGTCAAGGATTACGAAATACGAAATTCTTCTTTATCATAATTTCGATATCCAAGGAAAAAAACGCCCCTCTCGCGCCTCTAAGCGCGCACGTCAAAGATATCGCAACATATTTACGCATTTCCTTCTTTAATGTACTAAACAAATTTACTGCTTTTATATGCATAAAAACTGAAGAAAATGTATTAATTAAAACTTGATCAATATTTCTTGATTATCACAAAAGAAATTGAAAAACCAAATAAACAAAATACTTATTCTATAAAAATTATCCCAACTGATCCACTAAGAATACATGTGTAAGGAAACAAGTAAGAGGACTGTAATCGCTTTGGCAGAATTTTATACATACGCCATCTCCTACGCATGTTATTTCAGTCAATTCACACCATGTGTGCACTGAACGTGTAAGCATTTGCAGCAAGTTTGTACAATATATATATAACATTAACATTTAAGCTAACTATAGATAGGTATCTGACATATAGACGGACTTTTAGTAGTTTGGATATTTTAGTTGTTATAAAAGTAAATGTCGAGACTGTTTTCCAACTTTATGAATGAAATTGACACAACCATGTGCGTGACTAATATCAACTTTCTGACTCAATTTTTGCAACGCCGAGACAAACAATAAAAAAGGTAACATGCGAGCATATCTGGTTTAGGAGCTACTCGTTTTGGACCGTCTAAAGCACTTTTGTCCCCCCTCCCCCACTCCCCTTAAAAGAAAGACGGACAGAATACTTATATATTGTTTAGAGAAACTGTGACACATATCCTTGTACGTTAAAAAGAGAACTACATTGGCTGCGTATTAAACTAAACGATGTGCACACATTCGCATTACAAGCATATAATTGCCGTATGCCGTTACCTTTATAGAAAGTTCCTCGTAGGCGGCTACAGATTTTCTTTCGCAGATCGATAAAATATCATAGTCTATTATGAAAGTGCACTGAACAGGTTCAAACAGATAAATTAGCTTAGAGTGGGCAAATAATTTAATCCGCGCTTGGGTGTTACAAGTAAATAAAAGCAAATTATTCTGCATTGAATAAATTATTCGGCCGTCGTCACAGAACAAATCGAAATGCATTTTAATTCTATAACCCCTTTCGAACAAACGATAAAAAGTTATGTAGCGTCGATTAGATAGCTTATCCTGCTACGTTCATTTAAAGAGGTCACATACATTTTATTTGCACCAATAATCTACGTTCTGCAGCAAAATATTATACAATTAACGTAAGGCTGCTTTTGTACATTTCTAATATTTTTTCACTCCATTAGATTTAAGATAACTCGCCTGGCAACACTAAAATGAAACTACGTAACATTTAAATATGTCAACTCCTTTCACATAAACTTTTATATTTGATTTAGGAATATCGACATTAAAAGCATTGAATTTACTAAACTTTAGAAAAACGTTCACTACTTTGGTGCGATATGTTCAAGATGAAGGTAACACATTAGAGATGTTTTTAAGTCTCGTCAATCTAGTACTCGTTTACTCCTACTCGTTTACTCGTTTAACATATTCGTTACAATTTTAAATGTTATATATGAAGATTAGTTCACCTAGCTTTCTTTCATATCCCAGTTATTTTCCAGTTCATCAAATTCGTTCACTTTTACTCAAATCAATTTCCCCTTTTCGAAACAAAACGATAGCTTTATCTATCAGGGGACCAAAAAAACAAAACAGAAATTTTTCAAACTGAAATCATTTTGGAAACGGCCGCGTGGGAGGACTTCAAACACGCACTATGGTTAATATTTTACAAAAATTATTTAATTACCAGTAAACTTGAATATGCCCATATAGAAAATTTATTTAAACTTCTCTCGAAGCTTGAAAATTGTCTTTAATTAGAACATAAACTCCGATAGGAATTTTGATACCGCAGAGGAGATGTGTGGTATATTTAAATGCGGCAATGTTGCATTTTTCGCCGCAATATATTATTCCATAATATTTCGTAATAATGATATCCATAAAAGCCAAATTACATTTGGCACTGATTTTTAACAATTATTTATATAACAAAAAAATAATCTAATGACTTAAATGAAACATTACTGGAGACATTTTCATGGACAATGTGTCTTTGGAGTGTAATATTGTCGTGAAGAGCCGCCGCGTAAGTAGCTCACAAATTATCACTTTAAGACGTACAACCACCTAAGATAAATACTAAAAAGCCTTTTCGAAAAAAAAGTTAAATTCACCCTAAAAAAGAGACAGTGCAATGAAAAGCTTACGCACACAGGTATTCATGTTTAGATGCATGTGATCATACATATATATAGTTTTATGAAAGATAACTTTGGCGAATTAGAAATCTTCTTGTGAATGTGTATTAGTAGCGCAAACAAAGTGGAGGTTTTGTATAATGAATAATCAAGAAATCGAAATTTTTTGTTGTTGCTGCGTCAATGCACTTATCTTAATGATATTAGATAGCGTTTACAAAGGGAGTATATTTTATTTGATTTGTGTCGGCTCTCCTGGAATTACTATCACATATCTATAGTCAGCATATTTTGCATTGTATTCATTGGTGGAGGCACTTTTCGATGGTGTCGAAGATAACTCCAAAAGTTATAGATTGAGAGCTGAAGGGACAATCGTAAATTTTATTTATCCAAATCGAAGATTTTCGACATGTAAAGATCTGGTCGAAGAATATAGGTAATCATAAATACACACAGGAGCAAGCGAAAACAAGCGGATATTTTTAAAAGTAAGATATCGTCATGCACACGCCGACATACGGCTGCGTTCGGCAATACTCGGAAATTTTGTGTTTATGTGACTTCAGAATTTTATCTTACTTGTGAGCATTTTCAACGCTTCAATACAGAGAATATTCCAATAGAAAATTTCCTTTCGTTTTGATTTTATGTTCTGGAGTTGGTCAGAAACATAGCACAATCTATTTACACTCTACGTTAAAATAAAATGCTCTTCAGTTTTCGTTGCTTCTTGTGTTAAATTAATTAGAAATCTGGCTGGAAGCTATTAGGTGATTGCGTTAATTTTGATAGATGACTTCCATAGGTGAAAAATTATAAAAACATGGTATAAACCAGTGTATTTTAATATTATTGATTTATTGAGCATAGGCCGACACTAATCGCGGAGATCTCGAAATTGAATTTTCGACCTTGATTACTTTTGTTGTGTAATTTGAGGAAATCTGCTGTGGAAGCCCCCTAAATACGTTCAGAAGCTTATGGTGATGCTGTTCCATCATATCCCAATTGTCAATTTTGGTTTCAAGGACTTAAAAGTGGTGATTTTAATGTCAATACCAAAAACCCGGCTGAAGGACCGGAAAAGCTCAAAAACAATGAATTGCAAGATTTATTGGACAAAAGGCCATCTCAAACTCTCAAACCACTTCTGAACAGCTTAGCATTTGATGAATCAATTGTTTCTAGATGTTCACATGAGAAGGGAACGATCCAAAAGGAGGAAAAATGACTATCTCGCAAATTGACTAAAATTGCGATTTGGGCTACTTGTTGCAAGAGTTGCTCAGGGGTACACTGTTGCATTTCGAATGGGAAGCTCTGCCACCTCCAGCGCGTTCACCAGACATGGCGCCTTCTGATTACCACTTGTTTAAATCGGTGCAACATGGCTTGGCTGATACGCAGGTCCGCAAAGTTGAAGAAATGCGATAATGGGTCGATGATAGGGTCCCTGCCAAATCAACACAAGTTCTTTCGACACGATATCGCCATGTTGCTAAGAATATAGTAGAATGATGGGGAAAATGATGGAAAATATTTTGATCAATATTTCTCAATAAATGCCTTTGTCAAGTGAACAAACTGTCAAAATTAACGCAAACACATAATATATTGGATAGAGCACTAATCACAATTGCATCATTCAAAAAATAAAATCGCGACCTTAATACGATTGCAAGTTTATGGAATCCCGTTGAGGTAAACATATAAACATATACTAAGAAAAAAAAATACGTCGGAAGTCCGTCGAGAGCGTATGTCGCAGATGTCAAGCACTAGCAGACAATTCGTGACACACCAACAAATGTTGACGCAATAATAATAAGAAAAAGCACTTCATTTTTTGTATATTATTCTGGCTTATTTCACTTTCTCTTCTTTTCGAAGTAATAAAATGCCATATTTACGTTCAAAGAAATTTTATGTTTTGGGAATGTCTTTGTTGTATGAATATTTTGTTTGAATTACTCAAAAAATTCAAAAAAGCCGTGTAAGCAATATTTTAAAATAAAAATTACTTTTTTTTACATTTTTTTTATAAATCCCTTAATAAATTTTTGTCTTTATAGGCATGGTTAAATGTTTGCTCTTTATTTGCCCACGAGTATAGGCCAAAATGTAAAGTTCAAAATATTGGAAAATCAACTGGCTACCTTTTTATTAACTTGCATATGAATCAATATTTAACACAACTTCATAAACAAACCAATCCATAACATATATTCAACTCATGAATTTCCAAGGGTGATCCCCCACAGTCAAATACATGTTTCGTAGTGTGCGTGCCTACTTTATATGCTGCCAGCTTGGATTTGTCGTGCGCCGTAAAGAAATGGCAATAAATTTTAGTTCATATATTGATATATACAATTGAATGAAAGATAAACAACAGATAGCTAAATGAGTGGAGCAATAAAATTTCTATGCATATATCATATTAAATCGGAAAAATTGTCCTGCAGAGATTCGTCTATCACGATTACCAATAAAATAACTAAATTGCTACACCTATATCCCCTGAGCAATAAATAACATCCATTGCGCTTTCATTATCTTTTTGTCCTAATAATGTAACCTTTCGTGTATTAATCCTTGAGTGCGTTACAATGAATATTCGTTATTCTAAAACTCCACTGAGTTCAACTGTTCAACTGTTAGTGTTATTAAGATTGTGTTCTGTAATTTGTTCATCACTACTTATATAATTGTATTCATGGCTTTGTTTTTAATTAAGCATAACATTATTGTTGCATCGTTAAATAGTTAGAGATTATGAATAAACACCTTGTGTTACTTAAAAAAAAAGTTGGAAAAATTATGAATGTGTGTACCTCGACATTCACTCTTGCCTATATAATCTTATTTTCATACACAGCGTATGGAATGTTACGTATACGCACACGTATATATTATAAACAATTTTCACTCAAAATCCTTTTTAGCTTTATTTCATTTACAAAATAAATTTTTCCAATATATTTACGTTTATTAAAAACTTGAAGGCAAAATCACTTTCAATAAATTTTTTCTTTTTTTTCCTCGCTTTGCTACATGATAAAGCTGTTTAATTTTACACAACACTAAATTACTTTGAATTAAATTAGTAAAATTCCATAGAAACACTATAGAAAGCACGAACAACAAGCAACGACTAAGTTGTTCTTCTCTTTGTGCTTACTCGTTTACACTGCGGAATTATTATACGATCTGGTTCCACGACATCAATTTAAATCGAATTTATTATTGCATATACATACACTAGACATACATCTGCGAGGACATGCTGTGATTTTTTTGCAGTATAAAAAATAAATAAACTATTAAAGTATTCCTTTAGCTTAAAATGAACAGGTGATACTTTCGTAACACAACGGACGGCAATATTAACAACAAAAATTTAGATGAATTTGCCAAACGTCAGATAATGACATTCGATTTAATATAGTTAACACATTGATGCTCATTTCAAAATTAGTGAGTGCTCGCAAAAACACGCTTCTTTTCTTTCTTTGTTGTATAAGAAAAAGATATAGGACTGCTACAGACGTCGTGTGCATCTACAAGCACACGCAATGGACGTCTATGGACGTCATTTACGCCAACGGGTTAACTATTAGCGCATATTGCTCAATTCTATTCAATTCTTTTACAATCTAGGAATAAACCAAAAGGGATAATATTCGTTGTGTCTGGATATCAAGCCAGTCGCTTATGCACGGATGTATGTAGGTTATTGGCTTACTAAAAACATTTTACATCTTATCAAACAATGAATTTTACATATTTACATCAATCTGTTTTGGTGCCTTTAACGCTATACTATCTCCTTAGTAAATATCAGGGTTACCATATTCAATTTTTTTATTTCAAACAAATGTTCTTAACCAAAGGATACGTTGAGATAAACAATTAACAAAGTTAAAAGAACACTATACATTCACAATTCCTATTCACAATTTCTCATTGTGAACTCCATATATTTGAAATGAATAAATAAGAAAAATACACTTCTTTCAATTCCTATCAAGTTAAAATTTCTCTCGTTTGGTTACAATACATGTAAATAACATGAATGTGCTTTTTAACTAAAGACGAATTGAGCATAATTTTTACAGATTCCTATGTTAAATATAACGAAGGAAAACGGTTGATGTTTGAGAGCAATTCCATAATATAAATTTTTTATTTCCAAAATGTATTCAAAACTTTGCAACATGCTGAATCGATTAATAATTCTAATAACTTACCTTAAATAGCGAGCCTAGGGTGATAATTGTTCACCTATAAATATAACACAACAAAAAATGAATAAATAAAACTAAGATTATTAAAGTCCATAAGAATAGATTAATAAAATAGAAAGCGAAAAGTGAAGAGAACATATACTTTTAAAGCATTGAACAGATTGCTACAGTGAGGCAATATGCTAAGCAAGCATAAGTTAACAATAATTAATATAATATAATATTTATATAAATAACATTGTAATATTATTAGCAAACGTAAATGAATATTCCTGTAGTTTTTGAAACAAGATCTATACTATTTCAATGCAAATCCATGCAGAAAAAGTAAAAGCTTTCCATCTACATACATTGCTGCAGTAATGTAACATAAGGTATATGTTTAGTTGTGACCAAATACATTTTGGTATTCTGTTGCATGATAAAAGCAAATATACTCGTTCTGTTCGCATCCATCTTATAAATTCTCTCCTTTCTATCACATGTTTCATATGTTGGTGTTCTTAGTGCAATTGATTCAACCTTAAGAAAGGTGTGAAAAACTTAGAATGTGTAAAGATATCTGATGTGTATTGGAAAATGTACGGTCAATTTTGTAAGGTGAAAAATCGTATCCCCAAAAAAATATTAGGTTATATCCCCAAAATTCCTTAACCATGCAATGCAAAAATATTTTTCATAAACCAGTTCCTCTTATGTTTACGCAAAAATAAACACAATTTTGGCAACACTACAGTGTGTAAAAAATGTGATCTGATTAAAAAGCACTAATTTCAGTACTGCAGTATTAATTTGCTTAATTTGCTCTTAAAAATGATTTATACTTAGTAAAAGAATGCCGGACTTGAAAAATAAAATAAGTATGACGCTAAACGATCAACAACAAAAAAAATTAGAAATGATGAAGGAATATTATTCAAATTCTAAAAGCATTGTCCAACAGCTGAGTCCATTCGTTTATTGGGCCCAAACAGAAAAACAAATCACTTTGAAAATTGAACTAAAGGACGCTAAAGTAAGGAAAATGCACTATTTACACTTAATGCTTAAATTTATTCTTATATTTTTCTCTTAGTGCCTACAAATAGAGTTTACGTCTAACGCTGTGAATTTCAAAGCTAAAGGATATGGAGCAAGAGGCTTGAACGAGTATCAATTTTACATAGAATTCTATGCTTTAATTAACAGTGAGGTGAGTAGGTTTTATTTAATGTTTCATAAAATCGGTTACTCTTATTTTAAGGGCGGTTATCATGCTTTCTATAATTAAAGCATGATTCTGTTCTTCGAAATAGATTAAACTGTGGTTCAAAATAAAAGATCAAAGGTCATCATTATGATTTACTTACTTTAATTATTGAGACGGGAAATACAATTCAAAAATAATGTTGCTAGCTAAGTTTATTGTATATGTTCTTGCATTTTCATTACAAGGAAAGCTGTTTCCGGGTTTTCGACAGCAAGATCGAATGTGTCGTCAAAAAAAGTGAAAAAAGTTGGTGGCCTCGGCTAGTAGCTACTCCTCAAAAACCTCATTGGCTAAAAATCGATTTTGATAGATGGCATATCGAAGATGATACGTTGGATGAAAAGCCACGTGACATTCGTCAAGATTATTACAGAGAATATGAACGTTTGCAAAAGGAGGAAATTGGCTATATAAAAGGTGTTGGTAATCTCATATTTTTCTAGTTTAAATTTCTTCTTAATATGCATTTTACAGAAAGTACGAAGACTGTTTATATGGTCTTTTACAATTTCGCGCAGTTCATTGGTTTTCTATATATATTGTGCGTAATATGTATTTTATATTATCGTGATGGTCCTGACGTTATATCTAAAACTTATGAGTACGTTGGAAACGCCATGAAATTCGTGCAATTACTACAATTCTTGGAAGTCCTCCATCCGATATTCGGCTATACTAAGGGAAGCCCATTGATACCCCTGGCGCAAGTAATCGGCCGAAACTTTGTGCTTTTCCTCATGATTGAGTGGGAAGAACGTATGCAAACAAAACCAGTAGTATTTTATCTCTTTATCATCTGGTCTTTAGTGGAAGTAATTCGGTATGGAAATATTTCCTAACTCACAACACAAGTAATAACGTTTTTTGCAATTTTAGTTATCCATACTATCTAACGGCGATTGTCAAGAAGCCGCTAGCATTCTTGACTTGGTTGCGATACACTATTTGGATCCCGCTTTATCCAATGGGCATTCTTTGCGAAGGCATTATAATACTGCGAAACATACCATATTTTGAAGAAACCAAACGTTTTTCTGTAGAAATGCCTAATCAATTTAATTTCGCATTTGATATGCCCACGTTTCTAAAGATATATTTACTTGTTTTTCTATTGCCCGGATCCTATATGTTAGTGACTCACATGGCCAAAACCAGAGCTATGAAATTAGGAAAGAAACGTTTTATTCGCGCAGCTAAGGATTAGAGTGAATTTAATTTTTCCTTTAAAAGTTAAGAAAAAATTAACTTTTTTTTAAATTATATTAAGGGCGAAAACTTAAACGAACATTTTCTTAGTAAATCCAGTATAGGTTGAATTTAAATGTCTTAGTATATGTCCAAAGAAACCAATTAGATTAAAAAGAATGCAACTTGCAATGAGACGTCAATTTATAAATTTTAGATATTTTAATGCACTGGGTGTTTAGTTTTACAGGGTCCCGAAACGGCTAATATTAAATCTAAAAAGATTTAAATACTGTTACTTATTCATGGGAAGGCAAATAAAGCTAATATAAAAATGGTATTTAAAGTTTTTACAATTTGTTCGAAAACGCACAGGTGAATTTCAATGTCTTCAGTTCATCTTTTCGTTAATAAACTAAACTGCTCTTTTATGTACTTATACATACGTCATGTTGTAAAAACAAAAAACTTACTTTTTTGATTAGTTTTTTGTAATCAATGAAACAAATAAACGCCGTATAATTTTTGTCTCTCTTTCTTTTTTATGTTTCCTCTAATAAGATTTATTAAATGCTTTAGTTTTAAAATTTATAAATTTCTGAATATTTATTACGTTATTTCGCTAGAAAAATATAAACGTTAAGAAGAAGATAATGTTCTAATTACTCTCTGTAGAAAGTAACTCAAAATCTCATGCCACCTAAAAAATTTCTTCACCGAGCGTAAAAATGTACAACGCTGCACAATACTATAAAGGTATGTACGAAAAAAATCACTCATGTTACATCAGAGTTACCCAATTTACCATCTTTATTATTTCTACCCTAGCAGCTTCAATAAAAGTTTACCATCTTCTGTCAAAAAATATTAAAAATGATGTTCAACTAGATGGAATTTGCTCTCTAACAATTCAAAGCTAAAATACGACTCATTTACATGTTTCAATTAATATATGAGGAATTAGTATAAATCGCTAAGGACCACATGTATATTTTACAAAATTAGGGAAGAGGTCGGCTGAGAACTAAAATTTAATTAAGCTGTACGATCTCATCAGTATGAAAATAAAGGGAACAGAACCGATTTTTCCTACAATATACTGATATCGCTTTTAATATAGAGTTGAATTGGAAAAGATTGCATTTTCTTTAATAATAAACATATATAAAATTTTTTGTAAATATAATTTTGTAATTTTAAATTCTGCGTTCAATGATATAAAAAAGAAATGTTTTCAAATATTTCCTTATAAAATTAAATTGACATTTAAAAAAAATCATTTTGGAACTACTGCAATTCATAAGACAATGAATACCTATTGTATTTGAGAGTAATCGACGGCAAAATAGCAAAAATATTCACATCTTCATTAATCGTTATATTTACGCCACTAGAGTGAACTGTGCGTTCGTGTAAAAGGAGTCGAGATATTGAATAAAATAATACAATTTTGATTCAAGTACACTTACATTGTCAAAGGGAAATAAAAATCGCTCTAAGGCTTTGCAAAAATTAGGTGAAAAGTCGTTTACAACGAACGGGCATATATACGCGTGATTTAAAAGATACGTCAGATAGCGAATGATTGCAAACATTAATTCTGACAACGTCGTAAAAGTTTTCCTAAGGAATATAGATGAACCCCACGATCTTTAGAAATTATATGTATACATGTTTCTAAAAAATGAACAATACGTTTATTAAAAGAAATATCTTGCTAAGACTTCGTAGATTATTGATTTACCATATGAATATGAAGACAATACAGCGACGTATAATGCGAAGTGCATAAAATGTATTACCTGTGTCGTTAGCAGAAAAAGTGAAAATTTCAAAAAAAAAAAAAAAAAAAAAACGAAAAAAAAATCGAAAAAGAGTACATAAAACCAAAGTTATATTAACTTGATATCAGGTATAATAATAGTTCATAACAATGGATGATCTCTAATGTGAATATAGATATCCACGCTTTGTATTAAGTTTGTGCATTAAAAGAATTTGGTAATTATGCAAAAACGTACTGTACCTGATTTGCTGGTGGATACATTTAATTTTTGCAAAAATTCAATCATTGTTTCTTAATCTAATAATTATCTATTACCAGCAACATATTGATGTGAAAATTTTTAACTGCTTTATAAAAGGAAAAAATATTCGCGAATAAAAAAGTGCATAAAGAGTGCCTTATTTGTATAAATGCGTGCATTGACGACAAAGCTGTTGTATTCGAGAAAATAAATGTATATGTACGTGATGTTTCTGACGGTCAGTTTGGTTTGGTTTTAATATTCGTGTGTTTCTCAAGAAAGTAAAATTACTATATTTTAGTATATATTAGAACTCAAATCCTTATTTTTTCCAAAATTAAAGTGAATTCATCCGTATCTTTTAAAAATAAAATAAAGAAGTTTTGCATTATTTCGTATACATAAATATATGTATTAAAGTTCACTTCGAACAATTTATCGCCTCAGAAAGAAAATGGGTGGCGCTAAATTAAGCCGATTTACAGGTCTAAAGTAATTACGAAAAGTATTAGGTATAACTTTTCGTGTACATAGTATTTTAATGTTTGATATAGTTTTTTATCAGAAATGTTAGCTATTAGGAAGTGCTAAAAGTTCAGATAAAACTATATTTTGCTGAAATTATTATTCGAATGGACATTCTGTGTTCAAAATAGATTCAATAGGCAGGCCGCAGGCCCTTCGGAAAGCATCCTTCTTTTTCTTGTTGCCTTCGTGAATTTCGATTGCAATTTGTTCGTCATTCGTTTGGCAAATTTGTTTCGTTTTAGCAATATGGCTTCTGGCTTCTTTTACTCTCATTTTGTATGATTTTCAATAACTACGCACGTTTATGTTATACTCTTAATATAAGCTCTCATTTCTATTTAAATGTTTATTTGGTTTTTTAGGTTTTAGAAAGGCTTAATATTGTTTTTATAACTTTTTAGTTATTATTTTTTTAAAAATTACATTAGCAAAAAAAAACAATAGCGTCAAATGAATGCTCTCTGTTTGCACTTGCGCACATCCCCAACCACGTAAAAGAGATTTCCTATTGAAAAGTTTAAATTATATGAAGTTTTTGCACCATTCATTATTTTTTATGTGCTTAATTGTTCCGGTAGGGCTTTCAGAAAATAACAAAACGGTTTGCATAATTACCTGAAGTAAAATGATAAGCTAATAAGTGATGTTATCTGACAAAAATGGTAATTTTCCTCTACTTGATGGAAAGTGAACGAAAATAAATGAAAAAATATTGTAATTAAATGTAAGAAAATCTGCTCTAGCAGGAGCAACTCTCAATTTACACTGCCGTGAAAGTATGGTGATCGCTTTCCAAGTAAAGCAAATAATACGCCTAATGGATAAATTCGAGAAGTTTTCTTTCTTTGTATATTATTGTGCAGATCTCTACAATTTGTAGAATAGAATATTTTCATTATAGAAGCAGCTGAAAAAAACTTTAGAAGTTTAGAAAATATGTTGGCACGTAGACCAGCTTAAGGCAAAACGAAAAGAGGGAAAAAAAACGAAGCTTCATTCGCTTTTAAATGAAATTTTGAAACTTTAATATACTGCGTGTTCGATTATGACAGTAATCATTCAGTGTTTCCAGTAAATTTTGTGCAAAATGTCAAGCCACAGTCTGCGACTGGTGAATATATAGAGGAAATTATCGGCTTTTATTTAAGTTTAATTTTTTATTATATTGTGCGTTTGTACATTTGTACACTTGTGGGTGCTAAAAAGAAAATGGCGAAATTAATGTACACTCAATTTTAGACAGTGAATATCAAAAGGCACTAGATTTACAAAAATTTGATTTTCAAAACTGTTCGTAATATAGAGAAAGCTAGCTTGCCAATTTGACTGTTTTGACACATAGCTAAAATTAACTGTTATTCTTTACCCATCGTCAAAAAATGAGTGTATACTAATTTCCAGGTTGTGCATTTTTTTTTTCTTTTAACAAATAATCTGTAAAATGGGGTGGGCGGAAAATTTGATATGGTAAAAACTAGGAAACAAATCCAATTTTCATATGTGTAGCTTATTGTTTTGTAATCCTTGTAGGGATTATCTTAAGTTCAATTTTTAGAATACTAACCCCACGAATTAGATTTGTTATATAAGTTAGGCTGAGAACGTAATTATGTACGCATAAGAAGAATTGACTTTGCTTGAAAGTAATATATTCGTATAGCATAAATAATAGAATATTGCAGTAGTAGGGTAGGTGTTACCAATATATTATAATTAACTTTTCGCTATAATTAATTTATTAAAAAATTTTGAAAAAATATATTAATAGATGATTTAACGTTTTATTAGAAAACCGTGAGCAAATAATGTCAAATAAAACCACTGTTGACAATAACAGTAGCGCCATTAACAGCCCCGCTGGTTCAACATCTTCAGCCACCACGAACGGTACAGTTACACCTGTCAGACGTCTAAGAACTAGAACATCAACAAATGGTAACGTTAGTGGTAATGAATCAGCACATAAAAAAAATGGTTCAGTTGTGGAACGAGTTAACTCCACTTATGATACGAGTCTAAATACAGGAAACGTTAGTGGTAACTCCGACGAAAAGCCTAGCGCCAGCAAAAAGTATCATAACAGTTGCCCACAACCGACCGCAGCAAATCGGAAAGAGAAAATTCATTTTCAACCCCATAGCTCTAGCTCCTTCGATATGAGTAAAACGGAAGAATTTCATTTTGATACGCCACTTGAGTGTCCAGTTTTTCGACCCACTTCAGAGGAATTCAAAAGTCCTCTCGCATATATCAGTAAGATACGACCTATCGCAGAGAAATGTGGTATTGCTAAAATATTGCCACCAGAGTCTTGGTCTCCGCCATTTGCCGTAGATGTAGATAAATTAAAATTCACTCCTCGTGTGCAACGCCTGAATGAATTGGAAGCCAAAACTCGTGTAAAACTAAATTTTCTTGATCAGATCGCCAAGTTTTGGGAATTGCAAGGTTCTTCACTTAAAATACCAATGGTTGAACGAAAAGCCCTCGACTTATATACATTACACCGCATCGTGCAGGAGGAAGGTGGTATGGAACAGACAACGAGGGAACGTAAATGGGCTAAAGTCGCTAACCGCATGTCATACCCATCTAGTAAGAGTGTTGGTGCTACGCTCAAGGCACATTATGAACGTATATTACATCCTTTTGAGGTATACACATCGGGCAAAGTGTTGGGTTCCGTGACAGGTACGGCATCCTCTAATGCTGAAATAAAGTTAGAAGACGGTACTGATTATAAAGCTCATGAAATACCCACACGTCAACAAATCGCTCCTCCCAATGAAAATAATGCTCGACGTTCCAAACGTTTTGCTAACTCCAATGCCAGTTGTGGTTTGAGCGGAAACAGAGTTATTAAAACAGAGTCAAAGGAAGACTTTAAGCGCGATTTAATGAATTCGTTTAATTCACCCGCTCCTGCAACTACAACGGAAAACCGAAGTAACGGAAACATTATTCCGAATGCAACGCAGAAGAAAACTTCAGATTCCACTGTGGTCGATCCACTGATGAAATATATTTGCCATATTTGCAACCGTGGCGATGTCGAAGAGTCAATGTTATTATGTGATGGTTGCGATGATTCATATCACACATTCTGTCTATTGCCACCATTATCTTGTATACCGAAAGGTTTGCTTATCGTTTCAGAACGTTTTACTTCTAATCATTGTTATTTTATATTTTAGGCGAATGGCTTTGCCCGCGTTGTGTTGTAGAGGAAGTGAGCAAGCCTACAGAAGCCTTTGGATTCGAACAAGCTGAACGTGAGTACACGTTACAACAGTTTGGACAAATGGCTGATCAATTTAAAATGGACTACTTTCGAAAACCGGTTCACCTAGTTCCTACCGACTTAGTAGAACGTGAATTTTGGCGAATTGTGTCTTCCATTGATGAAGATGTTACAGTGGAGTATGGAGCAGATTTACATACGATGGATCACGGTTCAGGCTTTCCAACTAAAAGTTCTCTTTATCTCTTGCCTGGAGATCAAGAGTATGCTGAATCTAGTTGGAATTTAAACAATCTTCCCTTATTAGAAGATTCAATTTTGGGACATATAAACGCTGACATTAGTGGCATGAATGCTCCGTGGATGTATGTTGGCATGTGTTTCGCAGCATTCTGCTGGCATAATGAAGATCATTGGAGTTATTCTATCAATTATTTGCATTGGGGCGAGCCAAAAACTTGGTACGGAGTTCCTGGAAGTTGTGCTGAACAATTTGAGGAGACCATGAAGCAAGCAGCTCCTGAGCTATTCGCTTCACAACCAGATTTGTTACATCAATTGGTGACTATAATGAACCCCAATATTTTAATGAATAATGGTGTCCCAGTTTATCGAACGGATCAAAATGCTGGCGAATTTGTCATTACCTTTCCTCGTGCTTACCACGCAGGCTTCAATCAGGGTTATAACTTTGCCGAAGCTGTAAACTTTGCTCCAGCTGATTGGTTAAAAATGGGACGTGAATGCGTAAATCACTACTCTATGTTGCGTCGTTTCTGTGTTTTCTCACACGATGAACTTGTTTGCAAAATGGCTTTAGAACCAGCCAAACTTACGTTCGGCATTGCAACAGCATGCTATATTGACATGGCTGAAATGGTAGATTCAGAAAAGAAATTACGTAAATCTTTACTAGAATGGGGTGTTACGCGCGCAGAACGAAAGGCATTCGAACTTATACCAGACGACGAGCGTCACTGTCAGGAGTGTAATACAACGTGTTTCCTTTCTGCTGTTTCTTGTGAGTGCACAAAAGCTATAGTTTGCTTACGGCATTATATAGTACTATGTGGTTGCCCTCCAGAAAAGCACACACTTTTATATCGCTATACGCTTGATGAAATGCCACTAATGTTGCAAAAGCTCAAAACAAAAGCACAAAGCTTCGAAAAGTGGTTATCGCGATGCCGTGATATTGTGGACGCGAACACCCCGACATCGGTAACATTACAAGAATTACAAGAGTTATGCAAAGAGGCTGAATTGAAGAAATTTCCGTCATCCCTTCTTATCGATCGTTTAAACGCTGCCGTTCTCGAAGCTGAGAAATGCGTTACAGTTATACAGCAGCTCGGTATCAATAAAGTAAGAGTAAAGTATTCATTAATACATATGTATATATATACTCATAACGTAACACTCTTTTATTTTAGGTCCGGACACGGTCTGATAACAATTTGGAAGCTGCTCAATACAAGCTTACAATGGAGGAACTGGAACTGTTTGTACAGGAAATTGATAATTTATGCTGTATTATTGAAGAAGGAACTTCTGTCCGCGAACTTCTAATACTAGGCAAGCAATTTGAAGAGCGCGCTAATGAAATGTTGAGGCACTCTTTGGATGCTCTTGAAGAATCTGAATTAGAAACACTTATTACTGAAGGAAATTCTTTACGAATTGAATTATACCAAGTACATCAATTGAACATACGATTAAAACAGTTAAAGTGGTACAAGCGTTCACAAAGTATACGAAATGCGAGTACAAAACTGAGCTACGATGATATTAAAAATCTTCTACATGTCGATGCTACCGATATAGCTCCTTCAGACCCAGTAATTGATAAAGAAATAAGAAAATTACAAGAGATCGGTGCCTCAATTGAGGCATGGGAAACTCGGGCGGTTAGATATTTTAATTGCGTAATACACAGGAATGAATTGATAGAAATAGATCAATTTTTAAAGACAGCTACAGATATTGAAGGACAAGTACCCTCTTACAGTTTGTTAAAGGACGCTTTACGTAAGGCTAAAGATTGGTTGAGATCCGTCGAGCAGTTGCAAACCAATGATCATTTTCCTTATTGTCATACTTTGGAGGGTATAGTAGCGCGGGGAAAAAATATTCCGGTAAAATTAGAAGAATTAGTTCGCATGCAAGGACACTTAAAAAGTGCTCATGAATGGAAAGACAATACAGAACGTGCTTTTCTTAAAAAGCAAACATTCTACACGTTGCTGGAGGTATTGATGCCTCGTTCTGAACCCGTTATTATTGATTCAGATTTGAAAAAACCTTTCGAAGACGATTTTGTAAAAGAAATGAATCCTGCACAAATAGTTGAATCATTTAAAGTAGCGGAAGAGAAAGAGTTAGTTGAAATGCGTGGTTTAAGGAGTCAAAACGTGGCAAAGAATCCATCACGAGATGACTACTGTTTATGCAAATCATCTTTCCACGGAATAATGTATAATTGTCAATTATGTCGCGATTGGTTTCATGAGGGTTGTATATCCCCTCCTTCGGTTCAGAATGACTCAATAAACACATTAAAAATAAAGTGGTTATGTCCATCTTGTGTACGATCTAAGCGACCACGTCTAGAGACAATTTTACCTTTGCTCGTTTCATTACAAACATTACCCATTCGTCTGCCGGAAGATGAAGCTTTACGGTGTCTTGCGGAGAGAGCTATGAATTGGCAAGATCGAGCTCGCAAGGCTTTGACCAGTCCAGATGTAACTGCGGCACTGGAGGCGATCATTTCGTCGCAGCATCGTATTAAACAAAAACGGAAGAGCTGCGGTAGCATAGGGTTTAATTTAGAGCCACGAAAATTTCGACGTACCAGCCAACGCAACTCAAAAGATGAAGGATCGGAAAATGTAGATTCTGATGAAGATGAAGATCGCTTGCACATTGTGGAAGAGAATTTCAGTAACGATGAGGAAGACGATAATACTTCTGCTGAGGCAGACGGTAGTACAGATAGCTGCATACGTCCTAATAAACTGTTATCGGACAGTGAAATTAATAATCTAGATGAGCTCATGATGGAAGGCGATCTGCTCGAGGTGTCACTCGATGAATCCCAAGAAATTTGGCGTATTCTCTCAACAATGCAACCAACCACTAACACTGAAGCAGTCGCCCTTGTAGAACAAACTCAATTGCTTCGAAAACAACAACAACAACAACAGCACTTAAGTCAATCAGATTTAAGTATAAATTCCGCTGCTGAAGACTCTAACGACAGTCTGCTGGTACAAAGTAGTCCGAATAGCAATAGTAATAGCGGGAGCGTTAGCGGACGTACATCGATAATCGCAGTAAAGAAAAGACGACCATTAGATTCAAGTACTGGATGTCCATTACCGCGTAAAAAGATTGCGCCGCTTACCAAACAAACTGTCTCAATAACAACATTGCCGGTTGCGTTATCAACAAAAAAATCTGCGAGAAAATCGGACACTGGGAAACATATTGACGTTAATATGGAAAATATTAATCTCACGAGTAAACAACCGAACGGGAACGGATTGCAAACTGCTAATAATATCGGACCAGCGCAGAAAAAGCAAAGAAAACGAATTGCTAATAATAGCGGAGTGAACATGAATTCATCTACCGGTCAAAAGAAGAATTCCCAGAGGGCGCAATTAACGCAGCAAGAGGATGATGAAGAAGAATGCCGTGCAGAAAGCTGTCATAAGCCTACTGGCAGAGAGGTAGATTGGGTGCAATGTGACGGTGGTTGCAATGAATGGTTCCACATGTTTTGTGTGGGTCTAGACCGCAGCGAAATAAACCCAGACGACGATTACATTTGTATTCGTTGCTCCAAGGCTATGACGAGTGTAACAGTGGTTACTGGTAATGAAGATGAACAAGAAACACCACCATCTTCCGGCACTCAGCAAAAAGGTCGCACTCAAATAACCCGATAATTTAATATCAATATAATTAGATGTTATTAAATCTTTTGCATCAGACATTTTTATTTAATTTCATCGTTTTTGCTTGTTACAAATTGTACTCCTAAGTTTATGTCTATGTTACACCTGAAAAGTTATGTTTGAATTTTTTTTTTTTTTTTGCTTTTAAATTTTTATGTTTATGTACATTTTCGAAAGTTTTTTACAATCGATTATTCCTTGTATTCACGACAATCTTATTTCGGATATTAATATGTCGTATTAAAAACGACGCTAGAGAAGAATTTTTATTTCTCTTTAAGTACACACCATATGTAGTTTATTACGTTTACATACACATACATTAGATTTATAAAAAAAAAAAAGGAGAAGAAGAAGAAAACACAGTGTTTTAAATATTAATATTCATTTACCAGTCAGAGATAAGGAATTTAAAATTCCAAGGAATCCATCAAGTATTGGACGAATACGAAAATCAATACAATTTGCTGTCAATGAGCTATTAAAAATAATTTTTTTTTAATTTAAACACTGCAAAGCATCTCTTACCATTTTCTAACATATTTAGTTTATATTAAAATGCTTAATTAGTTGATAATTCTATCACTTAATCATGTATGAAAGAAGCATCTTTATTTGTATTTTTAATGATTATTATCGAAAGAAGGACGTTTGTAAAATGTGTGCGAAAAAATCACACGACAGCAACATCATGAATCGCACTCTGTAAACTTTATATTGTGTAAAAAATTATTTTAACCATTTAAACATATGTATATGTGAATATGTACATATGTATGTATATATGTATGTATATATGCATTCTCGTATATATATACGGACATGTACGAACATATGTATCGTATGTATATATGGGTATTTAAATGTATATATATACATATATATATATATATATATATATACCGGAAAAATTATTTTGGTGTAATTCTCTATACAAGTAAATGAAAAATAAAAAAATGTAGTATTTTATAGCGAATCGTAAAAGTATTCAAATGTCGGTAAGATTCGACTGAAAACAATTTGCACCTTTGCCATCTATAAGTTCAAACATGGGCAGAAAGTATAAGTTATCTTTTTGTATATCCAGCGGAATGAACAAAAAGGACAATACACTTTTATTCACTATTAAGTGAAAAAACTGGCTTTTATAGAAATGCTCCCGTTAACATTTAACGCAAAATACCGGGGTAATGCAAATTCACTAAACTAACTACCACTAACGTATCACTCCTTTGGATTTGATGCAAACTCGCTTTGCAAAATCAGCAAATAGGACCAAACCGCGAGAAAATGTATAAAAACATGTACGTACGTTTTTGATTTAATTCATAAATTCATAAATTTATGGAAATTTTCTGCTCTTTGTATTAGGTTCGATTGCTTCCGAAAGACATATCGAGCTGAAGGTTATTTTCCCATACATGTCTATATATAACATTGAAATATTAATAGCAATATTAAAAGCAATGATACCAAGAAGTCAAGTTACATAAAGCAAAAATAAAGCTTTAAATAAGGAAAAAGACTGCCGCCGAATAAGCGATCGAACAAAAATAAGTGACTTTAAAGCAATCGAAAGAAGAAACTAAGCAATCGTGCGTTGTATTATTAATTCAGCCAATTAGCCCATGTCTATAGTAAATATAGTACATTTCCTACTTGTGAGTTGGCTGCCTGAGAGCTACAGGCGGATTCCTTAGACACTTCGAATCTTGACGTTACTTGAAGTAAGTAAAATTTGGGATAAACAATATAATCATTCGCTCAACGAATCTATCAAATACGTCGATTTCTGCAATATAGTTCAGTCCAAAATAGAGAGAAAGAAAAATTCGTCGTCTTATAAGTGCTTAACTCATTTCTTTTTGTGTGAAACGTTTAATTAAAGAAAAGTCTCTGCCATTCTGGGTTTTAAAATATTGTATGAAATTGTCCATCGAGACAAAACTATCTAAAATATAGTGACGTTGCCTTTTTATCACCCAAGGGCGAGCGATATATTTATTTTGTTTGCAACGCCCAGAACCAAGCGTCGGAGGTCCCACAAAGTATGTATTCTTGGTCAGCATAAAATTTTAAATCGATTTAAGCATGTCCCTCTGTCCGTCTGTGTAATGTCTATTGTAAATAACCTCTTGGAAGTTCTTGCACGCAGATTGGTATTGAAAATGGGCAAAATCGGTCGAAGGACAAGCCCACAGCACCACGTAAAGTGGTAACACCTCTGTTCTTCAAAAGGAATGAAAAATTGGTTTTATGCTCATTACTCATAAACTATAGCAAACAGATGTACAAAAAATTAAATGTATATTCTGTAGGCGATGCTGTAGTATGTTTGTACAAAAATGGAAAAAATTAACCACGCCTACCCAATATTATTGTGTATAAAAGTTTAATTATTTTCTTATTACCTTTATAACACGTAGAGACAAGCTTCAAAAAACCAATAAAATATACAAATTCTTGGCCAGTTACAACCTCAGTCCATCTTCCTGTTTGCACAACTTTGCAGAATTTGTAGTAAACATTCTTCCGTTCGCGAAAAATGAAGGTATTGCCTAAACATTTGCAAAAGAGTTTGGAAACATTTCAAACGACTTACAACGCCCACATGCCTCTACGACAAAAACTTTTATTTTGAAAACAGAAAAAAACAACTGCGCCCACTACATAATATAGCGCATGAGAATTTTGTCCTCTTACTTCTTTTACCTTTTTTTTGGGGTAAACGGTAATGGGTGCAAAGGATTCGATTCCGTCCGAATTTAATTTTCTTACTTGTTATCTTTAATCCAAAGCAGCTTCCGTTCTAGCGATATCTTTCCCTGAGTTTAAAAATACTTTTGATTTTCCTAAATTTGTGATCATTGTTTATAAATTTTTAAAAGAAGACTATGTCCACTGTTTCGTTATGATTGAATGCTTTTACTTATATTTTAAGAACTTACTTTTATCGAAGAATATTTTTTTGTCACTGGATTAAATCATCATCTCGACATCATCTAACACAAAATTCATAATATGAAAAGGCGTCAGTCCTTTCATTTTTTTAAATGCTTTTTGTAATATTTAGTTTCAACAGTGAGCCAACATAAAAAGTCTGTACACATTTTTGCGAGAGCTGCAAATTTTCTAGGCTTACGTCATGTACTAATAGTCGATCTATAAACAGTGAAAACACTTAGGTCAATAAAACTTTAAGGCTGATCTGAATGGAATGAAAAACCGTTCTTTAATGTGTCCTTGGGAATGAGAATTTTTTGCGTATCTCTCATGGGTAAATGACGAAAGGATAAACAAATTAGGCAGTATTACAATAATTATGATACGGTTCGATAAAATCCTTCCATTTACGAAAGTGGACGACGTGTGGAAAATGGAGTCATATATTTGTGAATTACAAAAGATTTCTCTAAAGAATTTTTATTCAAAACTTTCACGGTGAAAAAAATTCGGCCAATTTACAGTTTGCTTGTAAAATAAATAATCATCAAAATTTACGACATAGTTTGGATTTAGAAAATTAGATGGCTTTTATCATTTTGGTGTTACGCGCTCGGGGTTTCTTGCATTGCGCATTTGAGAATCTATGCTTATTTATTTTGTTATTTACTTGCGTAACTTGGTTAAGAGAGGCTGAAGAATAAAGCGATTTAATAAATATTCGATATTAAAATTAAATTTTGAGTTCTCACTTGTATCCTGCCCTCACAAATGTAGAACAGGGGTAAAGCGTCATGCGGCAAACCTCGCTTTCTTTCGCGAGGACATCCTTTATCTGCTATCCATGCTACCCATATGCTTTTAGACTCACGATCTTTCCTGATTGAGATAGCCATAAAAGTTTTTCTTAGCGAGAGATAATTGAGAGAACTATGTGCGATCTTATATCTTAAATTCGATTTCGTCATATTACTATACATTATCATTTTTTATGTAATTCCTTCTGCTTATTGATCAAGTATATTTGACAATTATTCGTGCTACATATTATCTTCAGACGTCACAGGTACAGAAGCGTTAGAAGCTCGGTCAGCTCTTTCAGTGACGGCTCTTTATATGAGGGCTTCTTTGATCTCTTTGCAGCAAAAACTCATGTTCATCTTGGGGAACTAACTTGCTTACGACAACTTTTGACTATTCCCTACCTTTACATGTAGTCGAAACCTTCATAATTTGCAAGGATCTTTCACCACAATATACGCCATTAAAACCTGCTACTACGAACGAACATGAATACTGATCTGATGTCTTCTTACATTTGAATGGAAAATACTCGCGTCTTAAGATTGACTAGAGTTTTAACATATGCAATAAACGTTTATTTCCTGCACATAGCCTGTGTTACCAACCACATACACAATGACGATACTGCCACACAAAGGGGCGATGGACGGTGCACTATTTCAGCCCGTGGACTTAAGTCTTACAATAAATGGATATCCTATAAGCCCCCAGGGACATCCCGTTTGCACTGCACTAAGCATGATTTCTTATATGGAATATCGCAGCATAGACTAGCAAATGTCGCACCATAGACAAAAACATAAATTGCAAGCCCAAGCTAAGATAGAGAACACAGTTTATGAATTGAAAGTAAAAACATTTGACAAGCAGAGTCATTATAAATTCTCCGTTTCGCTGCCATTTTGACCTAACAAATCTTCAAATTTCTTTCGAAGAAGGAAATACTTGAACATTTTCAAACTCGTCCCACTATAAATATGCTTTAATGGGGTTCCACCAATAGCTATCAAGGCAATTTTAACTTTCTTGGCAATGGCTTTTCCAATCCTTCAAAACAAAACAAAATTTAGTAACGACTTCGTTCGAAATGTTTACAACGCTTTATGGAGTTTGTTTGCGGTGTTTGCATTCCATATGTAAAACATCGTTTTGGTAGTTTTAGCTTAAAATGAAAACCAAAGGTTTAATTAACGAATGAGAAATCAATCAATGAAAATGGTCAAATCTTTAGGCCGTAAATAAGTGGGTAGAAAAGAGCTCTTTAAACCGAAGCCTTGTGATTTTTTATGCTCTATTAAACGGCCCTTCTGATAGAAATTTTTGCCACAATAATTGGAACAGTATTTCGATATGCTGTTTCAGATTACATTTAGTTACAAGGATAATTATGGAACTCTATGCAGACCGCCAATAAACCGTTTGTGTAAATCGCAATTAAAAAAAGAAATTATCAGTGCCTTAGTTTACAGAAATCTTCGACGCTATTTTTCCATGTCGTTATCCCTCACCTTCATAAATTCAGTTTTAATTTTAAAAAGGATTTCTTGTGCAGTTGTTTCATGCTCATTAATATCATTAACGGGATTCGTTCAAAACAAAAAAATAAATAAGAAAAAAAACTGTTTCAAGCTTCCTCCTATTGTTTTATATTATTTTGTAGGTGTCCTTATCATTGTTACTGTATTCGAAATTTCGATTCATACAAATAATTACATAGATATAATAAAACATATTTATTTAAGTCTTAGAGTGTTGATTTTTAGTCTTAAAAACCAATTTTTACAACGAGAGCGCAAAAGCGTCCTGAACATCTCATTCTAAGTTGTATCCCTTATTGTAAATTCCAAAAAAAAAACTGTTTACCTATCACATTATTTTATTTAGACACTGAGATGAACTTTGGAACTTATTGTTAATTTTGCTTTACTTTATAGAAATACCAATATATAGTTTTTTTAGTCACGCAAACTAAATTGAAAAGGTAGATGTGTATTTAACACAAGATATAAATAATGAAGCAATCATATAAATTAAATAAATAACAATAATTACCATACGTACGTACATACATTTCATGAAATTTCAAAAAAAAAAGCAAAAGTGTATGTAAATTTAATTGGCTAATTTACGAAATAACGTTTTAGAAATTATTAGGTTATTAAAATACTTTACATGTTATGTTTATGTTTCAAGTCCTTTTTGATGTCGTTTAATACGGGCGTAAGGGCCCACTGCCGGATCCATAATGAAATCATATAGTACTCGTGTCCAACTGCTGTGTTGTGGCATTGATTCGTAAAATTCGGGTGCAATTTTTTTCACTTCCGGTAGTCGAGAGCCCGGTATTGCCGGAAAATCGTGATGTTCATTATGATAGCCCACGTTAAAGGTTATCCAGTTGAGAGGCCCGTAGTAGGAATAGGTCTCGAAGCCTTTCGCAAACATATAATGCTCTGATATAAAGTGGCCGGCGACGGGATGTAGACCCATAGCCAAAATGGAACCTAATACCAAGTATACCATGGCTTTCCAGCCAATGAAGGAGACAATCAAAATGTTAAAAATCAACTGTATAATGACATTTATTATTTCTAGGCGCGTCGGAGGCTTCGGATTGATGATTAAAGGGCGAAAAATATAAAATATGGGCTGCAATATAACCCACACAAATTTACCGAAAGTAGAATTAAATAATTTTGCTTCCAATAAAGTCGGTATGTCCGTATCCACGACTTCGTCTCCCTGATATCTGAAAAAAAAAATCGAAGCAAGATCGTTGCTTTAAAGCGCAAATGAAAAAGATATTGATGAAACAAGATTATAATACTAAATTAGAAACGTTTCCTAATACACCTAAATAATGTATGTATTTTAAAAAATCTCGACGCACTTATATTCAATTTGAATTATACATAATCTCTAATTGTGAGTTTAATGTATGCGGCGATATACCTCTAATCGTGGTTAGAAGATTTCGTAAATATGTAAACTTCTTACTATATATTAAAAAATTTCACAATTAGATAGTGAGATAAGTAATTCATAAAATGATTACTCACCTGTGATGTTCTAAATGGTATTTTCTAAAAGATATTGACATTGGTAAACCAATTGGCAAATTGCAAATAAAACCCAAAATCCTATTCAGCATCGGTCGACTGTGTCCAAAGGCTAAGTTATGTGAAATTTCGTGCACGGCAAGCATAAGGGAATGATTTAATATGCCACCAAAGCAATACGCAGCAACGATTAACATTTGCCAAGAGAAATCTTTTACAACGAATAAGGCTAATATTTGAGTAAGCACCATTGATCCTGCTATCCATTTGAATTTTGGATCATAGCCAAATAGTTTTTTAATTTGCGGATACTTTTCCAAGATGATTTTACGGCGTGAAGCATGCGGCTCTTCAGTGCCAACCCACTCAAAATCATTCCTTGATACTTTCTGTCCCATCCCACCAGGTCCGTTTATTGTTTCCAAATGTGATTCCGGTTTTATTGATAGGAATAGTAAAAAATTTTATTTCACAAATACCGGCGTTGACAACAACCGTACTTTTCTTTCATTTTTATATTATTCATTGACAATCAAATCATTCTAAAACCAAATGTTGCCAACTAGGAAAAATAATAGTGAATAATTTACTACAATTGTTCTACATTTACTATATTTGTCTATACTTCTGGCGTTTGATTTGAAAGTAAATTCAATAAAACTTTATCCATCCCATTATTATGTAACTGACAGATGTTATGGGACTCATAAAGGAAGAAACGAGAAAAAGGGCAAAATTCGTGTGAAATAAATAACTATTGCCTGCAACTTTTAATTGCGGTTAGTTTGCGAAATAAGCGACGTAGCATTTTTTGCTTTTATTTGCTTTGCTACCAAGTAAACCCTCTTTCCAAATAGTTTAGGTTAGCTCAGGCAAATGTTGGAAAAAACTTGGGTGGGATATAGTTAAAAGCGGAATTGAATGAAAAGAAGTTTTTGATGACGTAATGAATAAAATTATGTTTATTGATTGGTAATAATTAGAACGATGTGCTACTTATTGGTAATAAAATGGCGACTCCATTTTCGAAAAGCCTGACAATTGCAATCATCCGCAAACTGTCTCCTATGCACCTTAGTTACCTGATTTGGATAACTTCGAATCAACTAAAATCTTTAGGTAGTATTTGTCACATCTTAGAAGGAATAAAACTAATTATTTAATATATATCTTATATATAAGCATATAAGCATATATTTCAAACTTTAGCGCGAGCCCGACTTCGCGAACGAAATTATAGCTTTGACCTATTAAGCCATTTGGGTGGAAATAAAAATATTGCTTTCATGCCAGTAGATCATGAAAAAATGATTACTAACTTTGTCGCTCAATTAGACACGAAAATCCGAGAGAAAAGGAAAGAAAAGATAATTTTTCATGAAATAAAAGTGATTTTGAATGTGCTGCACAATATTATTCATTAGAGCAGACTTTCAAATATCGTCAAAAACTCGAGAAACTTCTGCCGTACAAGACTTTTCTATGAATTGAAGAAGTGGGAAAGTCACTTAAAGATGGGATAAATAAATCCTACTACGAGAAGCAGGAAAATATATTTAGAATTTAATGAAACTAAAATGATTGAGTTTTGGTTTACTAAGTTCATCAACGACTTCCTATTTAAGTGAATATAAAGAAAAATACAAAGTAGTGGAATCGTTACCATTAATCCTAACATTTATTCGTAATTCAGCTTTCACTAGAATTGTATTTAAAAGTTTCATGTCTTCGAACGTAATGTTTCTTTTATGGTTTTCCGGGGAAAAATATAATTAGAACCTTAATAGCATCTGTCTAAAAATAGTAGATCGGCTTGCAATTCTTTGCGAATAGTTCCTACTTGTGTCAGAACATTGGGTGACGTTGACGATACGGAAGTTTTCTGAACGGCAGGTATCTGAAATGAAAATCAGTGAGACTGTGGTAGCAGAACACTTAGGCTGGTTCACGTTGATACCTCCCATCGTTTATTTAGATTTTCCAATTGCGTTGAATTATTTTTCTGGAAGAGATCCCCCGCTTCATTGCGCGTCATTTTTGGCATTTCTCTTAATAACGGAATGGATAAATTTTGTCCACTCTTCAGAACAACGTCTCGGCCGTCCCGCCTTCCATCCGGAGTAGTCTGCGTTCCCCGAGATTTTAGCGCAAGATCACCGTAGTTGTTTACATAGCGTGTCAACTTTTTGTCAACATCTCGACGCAGAACGTCCATGTTTAAATTGACATAATTCGAATTTTGACTATCGACATCGACATTCGACTTTTTAGTTGAAGGAAGGACAGGATTGTAATTGTCGTGAAAAATAGAATTTTTTTTTATATTTGTAGAATATGGAGGACGTTTGTCTCCCATATTCAGGTTGTTACTCATATTATTTGGCGAAGCCAAAATGTGACACTCATTTTCATTATCGTTCTCATTTTCTTCGCTATAAAGTATGGATGCCTCGGATGGCTTAACTGCATCTCTTAGTTTAGTCTAAAAAGAAGTAAATATGACTTTCAGAAAACTGGCATTCGTCTTAACCGAGTAATACCTTTTCTTCTTCAGATTCATTAATATGGGTTTGCTCTGTATCCTTTCCGCAAGCCACTTCTTCCAAACAGAATGAACATAGTGTACGCCTGCAGTTCATGCAAATATTTCTTTGACTGCGACAAGCACGACAAACATCACTTTTGTTTAAACAACTTGGACAATATGCGTAAAAGCGATCACATCTTTCACATATTAGTGAATAGCTTAGTCTGGCATGTTTTTGATCCGTACCTTCTTTTGAATGATATTGTGTTTGTTTATTGCTAGCTCCTTTTTCATTAGAAACTGTCGCGGATATTGTGTTTAAATGCAAAGATAAATTCTTTTGACATCGTAGACAGAAATTTTCGTAGGTTTTTAATGGCCCTTCGCATACTGGGCATATTTTCTCCACTAAATGAGAGCATTCCTGCTCAATTTTCTTTGTCCCGGGATGCGTAATTTCAAATTCGGCGTTAATCGATTCTGGGGGCGATAGCTTATTATAGCGATATTGATGATGAGCGGAATTGCTAAAGTATTGATAAACTCTGTTTTTGTTGGCTGACACAAAATTCTCTTTATTGGCTTCATTGCTACAATTAATTAAATCTTCAGGCTTTTGAAGCAAATCTGAATCTTTTTCTATATTTCTTAATATATATTGTCTTTTAAGGCGATTTTGTTCTGCTTCGTAGCGTACCTTAAAACAGGGAAAACTGACAATCAGTATTATTATTCAACAAATTATTTTTTTTACCTTTTCAGCACGAATTTGTTCTTTTTCTAGCTGCTCTTCCAATTTCATAGTGTTTATTTGTTCTTGCAATCGTCTATCGAATTTAATTTTTTTAAAATACTTGAAGTCTTCCTTTTAATAAGAGGATATTTACCTTGTTAAAGCTTCCTCTTGTTGTTGCTCTTTCTCTTTCAACAACTGTATATTACGTCGTTTTTCCTCAATTTGATGCAATAATTCGAGCTGATATTCCTTCTTTCGCGCTGATATTAGCTAGTAAATTAATTGCAATGAATTGTTTCTATTTGTATTCGTACATTGCATGCTTACTTTACCTCAGTCTGCTGGTGACGATTACGTACACTAGTAACATTTGCTAAATCCGTATGACGTAAATCCTGCAAAAGCTTGTAACGCGTTGATCCCGGGCGTATTGGATTATTTGCGGTATCGTTTTGATTTATTAGATCCAGTTCACTCTTGCCAGCTCCTTGCAATCCAGCGCCATTTGGAGAACAAGTAGAATCGATTGAACGATCGTAATATATATTTAAGTCTGAATCTGAATTGGGAATTTTTTTCGATTTTAATTTTAACTTAGCTCCGGCACGAGACTCAGCATTTAATATCTAATTAAAATTGTCTCTACGGTTTTAAAAGTAAAACATAAATGATATACATAATTTACCTGGTATTTCTTTAATTTTTCATGATTTTCATTCTGCTGTTGTTGCAAGTAATTCTGGCGCTTCTGATATTCGTTATTGAAACCAGGAAAATATGAGAAAAATGTATCTGAGACCCATTGGTCCATGTCATCCTGTTCGATAGCAGACCAGCAATAGCAATATAATAGAAACAAAAGAGAAAACAAAATACGTTTATAGATTTTTCACAAAAGGTAATAGCTTCAAAGATGCAGCAAAAACTTAACAACAATTAGAAAGCTATGATACATTTTTCGGAAAATCAAGTAACAGGACACATTTAATCCGCAAATGGTGTAAAAATTCTTTGCTATGAAATAATGAATCGTGCGTGTTAGTAACATCAGTAAAAGAGTTATTGCATATGTTGATTTAGATACTCTTTGCTTGAAATTCACAAAAAAGTTTTTAAAATGGGTCAAGGACAATTACAAGAAGATATTTGATAAGTGATGGCATAGTAAGAAATATGTCTACGCCTAAGAAATCGTCATTTTACTCGAACACACGCGTTATTGGAAGCACTGAATGATCCACGAGAAACATATGTGCATCCAATTAACGTCGACTACTTTATTAATCACAATTAATTGCTTTTGAATCAATTGAGTAAAATATTTTATTACCTTATTGGATTTTTCCTTTTATAGAACAAATATTCTTTCCTCGAGACTGTTTCAAAATAACTAAACTAAACTAAACTTTTGAAAGAATAAATATTTGCGGTTTAATTATTTTTTCATAATATGAAAATTTTTGATTATATCATTAATGTACACAACTGTAAAATCAAGCGGGAACACCTTATTTAGAGAGCTTATTAGCCCGCACCTATAAATTTCTGTAGTGCAAGTATATAAAAAATTCCGTGACTATTGACAAAGTGTATTATGGATTTTTTCACAAACGTACGTGTACATCTGAAACGAAGCTGATTTGTTTAAAAAAAGCAAATTATATTCGACTGTTGCATTCACTACGTCTTTGTTTTAAAAAAAAGTAAAATTTCGATATTCTACAATATTGAGCGGCCGTGGCCAACTTGTTCCATTTCTATGCATAAATCTGATTTTTGTACGAATTGAATACTAAATATCATTTTTCTAGGAACCTAATCTAATTTCTTTGCTTTTGAAAAGAAAAAGGTTCGACTTTAGTCGTGCCGTTTGACTAATGTCTTTGGTCCGTTTTCAAAGTCAACCTTTGTGCAAGAACTACCAACGTCTTGGGCAAATTTATATTTCACATCTCAATTTTTATTACCGTCATAATGTGTACATGTTCTCAATCTTCCAAAAATACAAACCGCGCTTGAGCCAGACCACCATATTTCACTATATTCACAGGTATTTTTTCATAAAATTGCTCTAAAACTTGAATCTCCGTCACAATATGCTACGAGGGATGCTTGTCGCTAATGATAAGAAAATCGTTAGGAAGGATTATTTTAATCCTGAGATTCGAAAGAGGACTTATTTATATATCTAAAAATTCACAAATTAGGCTTACATATATTATATAGATATATTTCACCTTTTAAATAAAATTTCCCGCATATATTTAAAAGTATTGCTCTAGCCATGGTGCTGCTGTGAATTGGTAATGAATTAGAGAGATGTTTGCGCGAATCTGCCTAGCGAAATACGTCAGCGGCAAGTTTAATCGTCATGTCCAAATCGAAATTAGTATCACTTAGTGCTTTTCGATTAACATTAGAAGCTACCTAGTAAGATTCATACGATAAGAAAATAATTTAAAAATTAAAAATGAATATCTAGTTTATATTAATTTAAAAGTATATTTGAAGATCTCTAAGCCTCAGCTATTTTTTTACAATACCCAAATCCGCCAAAACTGTTAGGTGGATATAGTCGACTTCCTAAAGCAGAAAGAACTAACTTAAAGGCATTTTATGTTGTATGCTTTTATCTTTCCCTGAAGAAAGATGAATCTATTTCTAGTGAGAGGGTAGTACGATGTTTAAAACACAAATCTATTTGATGGAAGAATGAACATATTAATTTATATATATATTACCTGATATTTCCGACGTACGTTGGGTTTTGCTATCTTAGAGTTTTTTCGTTTTGCGCCTTCAAATTAAAATTTTTCAAGTTGAAGGACTGATTTTTAAATTGAAGATCATCGACGGTTTGTTCGAAGACGTCTTTTGAAGTTGCTTCATTTTGAGTACTTTGTACGTCAATCGAACTTGCATGCTCCTCAGTATCATTAAGAGTGTTTCCCGTCTTGGCCGCCAAAGCGGCTGTCTCGTAACCATCTCCTTGGCGCGTGGCGTTTTTTATGCGAGCATACTCTTCCTTCAATTTTTTTCTCTCTAGAGCCAAAATTGTTTCCAAACTCATTTTTATTGTTTCACATTAAAAACTTTTTCCTTCAAACTCAATTTGTGTACAATTATATACAAATCTTGGAAATTATTATTACTAATATTTTAATTATTTACACTTTCGTTAGGCTTAAGAAAACCAAAATTAGTTTAAAAGAAATGTAAAATTTCGATATTCTATAATATTCGGCTGCTGTTTGTGACGGCCGCTTTCGACAACTTGAGTTTGAAACTTAAATTGTCCGTGATAACAATTTTTAAGATTTTTCAGTTCACTTAGTACGCTCTGCTCTCTTCTTAATTAACTTAATGCTTTATAGTTTTCTAATTGATAAACAACAGCTGTTTCACATTTAATAAATATCCGCTTGGTGTTGCCATACAAATTTGGTTGTAGTTTAACAGAAAACCAGCAACTTCTAACTGAAATCGAACCCTACAACGCAAGCGGGTTCCTCAATGCATTCTGGGCAGCAGACAATGGTAACGGACCCTTATCTGCAGCAAATTCACATAACGTAAACGTTCCTTAGATCGACGCCAATAGAAATGATTGCAACGCGAAATGAGGTGTGAATGTGTTAGAGTAATAGGCCAACTCAATCCAGCAATTTGTGGTCCAACAGATTTCGCGGTTTCCCACATCACCATTGAGATACCGTGGTAGGCGGGTTGTCAATTGTTTTAAATGACTGGCGCCCCTGTGGGTAGGTAAGTTAAACTTAATTTAAAACTATAATAATATTTACAATTATACATATAATAATAATAATAATAATAATAATAATAAATAAAATCCAATATATAATAATATAATAGCAATACTATGTTATCTATTATATATCTATTGTATAAAAGATACATTAATATAGTATACACATGCATACATAAATGTAATATATAATATATATAAAGATGTGTATTGTACAATTATGCACAATATAGACATACATATGATAAACATATAAACGCATAAATATATGGGATGTATGTATGGAATGTAAACAAAAATTTATACGATATTTATGAAAGACTAAAAATGGAGAAATTATCTTTATATACAAGTACTACGTTAAGTTTCCTATAAATTAAGAAAATTCGCTGGTTTGTGCTCATTCGCCCAATATATTAAAACATATTTAAAGGCTATATATATATATGGTTCACAATGATATTCTAGTAAGAAAATTTCAATCATTGCATGCTAAATTGTAAATTTAGGCTAACGTAAGTTGTTTCTGTTTTTGTTCTCTGGACTAGTATAAAAATGTTAAGATGTTAAAGATGGTCTTAGAGATGTTAAAAGCAGTATGTTGAAACCGGTCGTGTTAAAATGAATTTTAAGAAAACTGATTGCTTTTTAACAGAATTAAATGCACTTCATTACACGTTGACGTAGTTGCCATACTTGAAGACGACTCCATTCTCAACATTTGGTATTTTTCAAACGCATTGAAATATGTAAGATATTCACCTAAGAGTTATAAATCATGTTCAATCATTTCAGTATTTGAGATGGCACGGAATAAAATTTAAATGAAGTATTTTTTACCTATTATTCCTGTCCTGATTTACAAGAAAGCTTGTAGGCGCCACAGTTTTCTTAAAAGTGTAACGAAAACTTTTAACAAAGGCGTCGACCCATATCAGAATATGCGTTACTAGAGGCCAAATCGGGTTCGCGGACACACTTTTCCAATAGTATATTGTTTTTTCGTTGCGCTTTAGAAGTCAGCTTTGAAACTTGGTTACAACTATCATAGAGGATATAAGGAGTTGATCAGTTATCATTTTTAATAATTCGTATTTACTTTTCGCCTCCTGCAGCTGACAAGTCAAGTCCAATATTGCATGGTGGCAAGTGGTGGCAAGAATTGAAAATTAAGTTATTGTTCAAACGTAGCATGGAATACTTTGGACAATAATATATTAGCAACCGGAGCTTTCTTTTACTTTTATAAAACAATCGAAAATAAATAAAAATGAAATATTTGATTAAACGCTGAAATTCTCTTTTTTACGCTACGAGTAATTATCAAAAATGGAAGGAAAAAGATAAAAAATATATAAATAAATATGCAAGTGAAATAAATTGAGATAATCATTTCCACATAACAGAGTGGTCTGAAATATTTATCTCACTTTAACGGAATGGTGGGAAATTTTTATTGAAAACAAGTCTGTTCTCTCCATTCTCAACAAAAGGGAATATTTTTTTATAAACGATGTAAATGAAAAAACCAGCTAACGGCTTTTAGCGAACATATAAAAAATCAAAGCCATTTCACAAGTGCACAAAGAAGTTGTACAAAGTAAATAATTGCGTAAAAAAATTAAAAGGTTAAAATTACACGTTAGAAAAAAAATTCTGTATTAAATATATAGATTTGATAATAAAAGTTTAATAACTTAAACAATAAAAGAGTAACTTTAAGGAAATAAGAGCAGAGTGTATTCAGTGCATTAAAATCTTCCTTAATTTTAGCAAAGTTAAGTTCTACTTTCAACAGTTTATTGACAGTAAGTGCATTTATTCGTTTATTTATAATTTCATATATTCCATGTGTTGGCAAGTGGACCCATCTAAGATTCACATAGTTTCCCTGGGAATCTCGTTGGTGTCTCTAGTTGCTAGCCATCTTGAATAATTTCGTACCCGTTGCATTCATATTGACGGCACCATATTAATTATCATTCGCCATTGCTCTTTTAGACTCTTTGTTTTTTTTTTTTGTGTAATAGGTCCGCAAATATATCTTGCGCACAATCTGCATGGAAACTAACAGTCAAATGCCAAAAATGCATGAAAATATATTATGCGTGCAAATGCATTAATTGTAAAATAAATATAATTCATTAAATATATCAATTTCATATATGAACATATATAGCAACCGTATATATAAAGAATTCAAAAAAAGTTGTTTAGATGTAACTTAAAAAACGAATGATTCTACTTCTTCGTTCTTGACTTCATTATTATTAAGTACTTATGTGAGGTTTGCACACCAATAAGGCTAAGCTATCCCAAATATTTATGGGCGTGAAGAAAAAACGAACCAAAACGCTTATTGCGCTGCGATCTTAGAATATGGAAAACAACTAACCGACTATGTAAAACGTGTGAAGATTAAACACGGTTTTCACCTTAGTAAAAGCTAATTTAAAGCTTTTTGCAGATCTACGGACTTATTTGCCTCGTTAAGAGATGATAAAAATTTTCTTTGCAAAGATATTACTATTGTTATTTCTTTAGTCAGACAAGGAAATTCAAAGAATAACGTCTTAAAGCACTAGAGTAGCATCTAAGGCAAGCTCTACCTCACTTAAGATTTGAAATCAAAGACAAAGATAAAAAACGATAATAATTTTGAAATTTATTCTGATTATTATTCAAGTCTTATAATTTCTATATTTTTAGTTTATACATGAAAGAGTTTGCTAGTTTCCCGTTTATATTCGCGGAAGAGTTCAGGGCATGCTCTATACGGTTGGTCATTCGACGAGAGTTGAACAGGGAAGTACTGCATTGGTGTTGGAGTTATTGTAATTGGTTTTTGATTTGGAAAATACATTGGAAACTTTCCAAGGTCGGTATATTTAGTTAGTTCTTTGTTCTTTACTTGGGCGGTTGGCCAGAAATCTTTCAATGGCATTCCATGTAATAAAGTTGCTTCATTTGATACTGGTTTCACAACAGAGTACATCACTGAAAGCGTTGGCGGACGATTATTTAATAGAAAAGAATTTTTTGGAACTATGCATTTAGGTGATTGGAGCATAAAATATGTATTAGTTTGCATTTGATTATTTCCCATCGATGTTTTCATATAGGAATGGTCTTGCTCACGTGAAACGCACGGCATAACGTATATAACCGGCTGATATAATATTTGCGGACGCGCCGGTTTACTGCTTGCATCAATCACAGGCACCATCGAAGTGTTTTCAATATTTGAAAATTCTGTGGACGATTTTTGACTTGAATTTTTTACTGACTCATTTTCGTATAGTTGCGATGATTTCGATTCGTCATCATCATTTTTATGATTACACGCTAAACTTGGTCTTTGCTCATATTCTTGAATATGATTTTTACAATTGTTCTCACATGAAAACGAGTGAAATGGTTTCCAAGGTTGCATTAGAGGAAATGGTGCAGGCGGAGGCTTATAAACACAATTACTGCAGCAACTGTTACATTGCTTTTCATCGAAAGGACTCTTTAAGAGATTCCACCAAAAAGAACGTCTTGGTCGGAGAAATTCCTCGTCAGAACTACGAGATTCTTTCTCATCATTCTCTTCTCTAACTGGCCCGTTAAAATCAACAACGTTTGCATTTATAGCCTTTGTGGCTCGCGCAGCCCGAATTATCAAAAGTACACAGATAACGGTACTCCTAAAAAGCAATATTTTCATTCTTTCTTTTCTCTAATTTCAACTTACACCCAAAAACTCAACCGATAGATTTGAACGAATTCATAACACTAACATAAACTATAAATCCAAATCAAAAATTCTGGCTTAACGAAAGTTTTTGTCCATTAAGCGAAAAATTCTTGAAAACAGTTGTAGTAAAAAAAAAAAAAAAGTAATAAAGTAGGTTAAGGGAAATGTTTGGTTTAGTACCAAGACGATTTAATCTTTAGGTGATGTAAAAGTACATCAATATTTTTCATAAGAAAATGTTCAAAAAATAGTAAAACAAATAAAATCATATGAAGCGCTTGTCAGGGATCTGGAGGAGAATATCAAATTGAAGCTTCAAACCCGTGTTTAACAATTGGTTTAATTTTTAACATACACTTGATTTCTATGAGTAATCACCAATAGATCATTTCTTAAAAATAAAAATTATCGACCTGGGAAGGCAAAAATTGTTGAAAAACGCTTACTGAAGATCCGATGCCCTCTGCATATCCGCATCGTAAAAAGAGAGAATTCGTAGTTCAGTCAATTAGACATATATTTAACTATGTGAACTTTTCAAACATTCGTTGCCTTCTTTCGGGTTTATGTTTAATGCAAACTATTTACTAAGACTATTATAATATACTCAAGCTTTCCCATTAAGCAGCTAAAAAAATTATATATGAATACATGTTAGAATTTTTTCTGGATATATAAGGCAAAGTTCCCACTGGCTTAGTGCATTCAAAATGAGCAGTGAACGTGAACGGGTAAAGGAGTTACAGCTAATATAATTCGCATAAGGTCCTCGAAATTCTATATACATTTTGCGAAAGCCAGAGTAAATAATAATAATTAATATTATATGGAAAATGGAAAGCCTCGAAGAGAAAAAGCATTATTCAAAAAATCGAAAATCTAAAAATTTAATTGAAATATCTCTCAATATTCCTAGGTATCTACATTCAAACTTTAGAAGAAAAAAAAAAAAAAGAAAAAAATGAAATCCGTGATTATCGCTACTCTCTAAATGTATGCATGCATGTTCTTTCTTCTTATATAATACTCATAAAAATTTACATAAATGCACAACTAAGAAATCATAAAGATTCAGTAAAATAAGGCGAGTTAAGATTTAATTTTGGTGATGGAAATGTACTTTAGTTATATATCCTAATGTTTGTTTTTTTTTTAATTTACTCTTATTTAAGCAATTAAAGCGCGAGTTTTACTATTCGCGTTGGTGTTTACTCGATCGCATGCCGTTTACCATACCAGAGTGAACCTTTGCTGCATGTAACATAGTTTTGAAAGTACTTTCTTCAATATCTGGTGTTGTCGTCAAAATAGTCTCCTTCTCCTCCTCGTTGACAATTTTATCCCCCTTAGTGGATACAGTGGAAACTTGGGATAATTCTTTGTCATTAACTTCAGTGGAACTATGTAGACCGTCTTTCACATTCACACCATCAAATAATGGAAAAGGTACAAAATGAATATTGATTTCGCAGGTTTCCATTTTGCAAAGAGTTCCACCAGAGTAGTCAAGACAGAAACTGGGCACGATTACTGAATATCTTTGCTTGTTACAATCGCAATAATCAGCGGTATTAACGTTTGCTCTATAAGGATTTGCAACTACATTTATGTTTCGGTTTCGGTTATTCTGCCACTGCATATTTTTCGACTTTAATGACTGGAAAAATTTTTATTTATTCATTATGTTGTGTGTATTTATTCACAAATACTTCTTAAAAATATAGTTTACCTTTCCCGCAAAAGCAAAAGGTTTGCTTAAAATGAAACTTTCTGTTTCATCTAAGAACGATTTTGGTTTCACTCGTTTTGCTATGTTGTGCTCAAAGGCTTCTTCGCGCATAGGTTGTAAATGTAAAATCTCGTCTTTTGAAAAGTCCCAACTGTGTTCTCCCAAAACTTCGTCGTTTATTAGTGAACGGTACCGCTCCTTATTGTTATACTCGTCATGGTGATTTAAAAACCGTTTTGCCTCATATTTTTGATAATTTCTTGCGTTAGGAGCTTGGAGAAAGCCATCTGAATATTTGTTCAAAGGATGCACTTTTTGGAATGAATGCTTGTATAAGCGAGGTGAACGCAAACTTTCTGAAATAGGTTGAATTATTTGATAAACAGGAATTCCTTCATACATATGCTGATAATCATTTTGCATTCTGTCACTTTTCCTTCGTAGGACTAACGCGCGTTTTCCACTATCGTAGTCATCATGTATTGCCGCAACTAAAAATGATGTCAAGCACATTGAAATAAAATTTAATGCAAATCCGTTTTTCATTTCGCATATGCTGTCCATGCTGTAGCCATGTTATTCTAAAATGTAAAGTAGTCGATTTTCTTTAAACATCGTGGTGGAGGAATAGCAATAAAAACACTTACACGTAATTATGCAGTTCGACAAATTTATAATAGACTTACTCAACTGCTTGACCGAATTGATGAGTCGGCAGTAATTTTGTGAAGAAAGCACTTGTTAAAAAGCTTTACAAACAACGGCGCGAATCGGGACGCGTTTAAAGTTACATTGTGAATTTAATAATAAGGTAATAATTGCTAATAAAAGCGATTAGCTGCACTTCGGTCGCAATATTAGGCAAAATGACTGCAACGAGATCTCAAAATATTAAATAAATTAAAAATATAAGTAAAACAAAAAAAAAAAAAAAAAAAAAAAAAGAAGAATAATGCGCATTAAAAAGGCTACGGTGTATTTGTTATAGTTATGAAATGTTTATTTTTAATTTATTTAGGTATACTGATATTATGCGATTAAATTGTTTTCTCTCCTTGTATCAAAAGAATAGTTTAATTCATTATCTTATTTAGGTAATAAAATACTTTTCCTTTTTTAAAATACATATATTTATATACATATGTATTAGCATGAAAATGTATGTGTAAGCTTCCTTGGTGCAAAAATAAATACATAGAATTCTATAAAAAGCATGATGTTTTACACTACGAACGTTACATACAGAATGCGTTGTATATGTTAATTTATTTATTTATATGTTATGTTTATTATAGTACGAGATATTGCGGGGAAATGTGTTTATAAATTAAATTTGGGCATGAGAATTTCTTAGCATTAATTATATTTAAACATAAATCAATATGTATAAACTCAATGCTTCCAAATTACAAAAAAAGAATCACTTTTTAAATAAATGCAAGACTGACGTAAACAGAAAAGTAGGAAAACGAAAAAATTTTATTAATAATAAAAAAAGGTAGCACACCTTTCCATCCTAAAGCACATATACATATATTGATGGTATGCACTTAATGAAATATGCGATATACACAGATTGCTTATTTCGTGGCAGAAGCTCCACAACATTTCATTTCACATATGGCGATGATTTTTAAGATGATAGTTACTACTACTAGTCGCATACCGTGCGTTTGTGCGAGCGGATACATCAAATTATGAGGATTATGGTCCATGATGCAGGAGTGTGACACAAAATTTTTGATTTCTTCATACATATTGAGATACAGTCTGTCTATAATTAATATACATTTCATGTAAAAAAGAGCGCTTAAATGCAACCTGTGTAGGTCGGAGAGTTCTTAATTGTTTGAAAGAAATATTCTTTTTTCACTTTAAATGTGTGTTTTTATTTCTTTTATATGAAAATTTTCCAAAATTTTTTTAAATTTTTTTGACCTTTTTGTAGTTGTATATTTATTATTATTTTTGTTTTTGTTTTTTCTTTTCTTTTTTATTATTATTATTAATATTATAATTACTTTTATGTATAATATGTATTTTTTTTTTTTAATATCTAGTACCCGCAAGTAATTAGATAATCTCCGAGTTTTTCTACAACAGAAGCGGCCTGTTGGGGCTGAACGGGATCTTCATAAATGGACACAATTACGGCTATAATAGATAAGAAATACAAAATTAGAAGTATGTCTTTAAAAAAAAAAAAATAAATAAATAAATAAATAAATAAATAAATAAATAAATAAAATGAGAAATAAACGGAAGGATGTAGTTTAATTAATATTCGATTTGAAGCCAAGAACTATGGAATACCAAACATATTCAGTCATAGCTACCACGGGAAAATGAGAACATATTCTCCGCTATTGCGAGTATCTGAACCTTTTTTACTGCAACAGTAGGTCTCACAGGTTAAAGAGGAAAACTATAATTAGCATTCGCTAGCATACCGGTCATATTTAAAGATAATCCGGCATTATCCTCGCTCACAATCAGGTATATAAACTCATTACGAAAAAGTAATATTTTGAGGAAACTAATGAGAAATACGTCTAAGTCGGATTACAGCTTTGCAGAATTTTACTCGAAATCATATTTCTAAAGCGCTGTATACGCAGCGATAAAATATATATCAAACGTTTGAATTTGGGCTTGGCTATTTTTACGATTCCAACGATCGCCAACAAAGGCGCGTAAATTATCTCTAGAAGTCGTCATGTATAAACGATATGCTACGTCCTGGGCAAGCGTTCGTTAAAATTTGTGAGAGATGAGAAAAGAAAAAAAACTGCGAGAAACATCATCTTTAACCGTCGTGCACCGAGGAAACCGAGGATTTATAACAACATTGAAAGTCCTTAAATTTTAATTAGAGATAACTTATGCTTCTCAAAATTAATTTTTTAGGGTTATTTATAATACGTACCTTGTGTGGTTTTCATGCAATGCACGCCGCTTCGACCAAATTTAGCACGCACAACACGATCTGTACCCGATAAATAAATATATCTTTGACCGGCCAATGTAACACCGTTGCTGGTAAGAAGCTCTTGATTATCAAACCCGGAAATCAATCTTGAAAGTTCTTCTTTCGTAACCTAACAAATTTGAGAGTTTTAAACATTTTTTTTGTAATATTTAATTTATAATAATATTTCTATTTATATGTCGATAAAATTAACTATGATGTATAAATTGTCCAAATGCTGCAATAATATTGGCGTTGTTTGATTTTATGTATACGTAACTACATAATACTCAGATTGGGAAAATAACATTGTGGAAGAGTCAAGTATCCCCTCTCAAATACTTACTTTGAATAATGAAATTTTTATTCACATTTCCCTATATGAAAAGCACGACTACAGACCCCCCACCCCTCTAGTCTATATGTCGAAAATCTTGCTCTGTTTACTCCGTTCAGAACAAAGTCAAAAATTTAACAAATGGATATTAAATTTTTCTCACGGCATCATAATTAAGCTCTCTACGATTTTCACAATGGAATACCTGATGCATCTCTTAACTTCAAATTACCAAATCCAGCAGGCACGAAAAAAATGAAATCTTGTTAGTCTGTTCATAACCCACTGACTAATTTCGTTTCAGCCCACAACTAATTCTGGAACAAGTTTCATTCGTAAATAGTGCGAGAACAGGTTTTTGAACAAAAGCTCAACTTAAATCTAAAAAGGAAAATTTTTTAAGAACCCTACAACAATCAATCTATGAAAAATTTTTAAGAATTAAATGGTGACACGGGCGTAGTATTTAGTATTTTTTAGTATTAGATTTGAAAATGCGCTAAAGACGAGAAATTAATTTTTTTTCATTTTTCGTTAGAAACTCGGACCGACTTCATACGTAACATGTACCGTAAAACATACAGAAATGAATGCACCTCTTATTTCAATCTGTAGATCACGATCCTGCATTTTCCTCCATTTAAAGGGGTCGGTTAAGGACATTGCTCTAGCATATGAAACCGAAATCAGGATTTCTTGTTCTATAATTTAAAAAAGGCAGCGTGACGGCCGCTAATTTGATTAAAAGTACAAGGCATACAAGAACTATTGGACAGGTTTGTGTCTGTAGACGAACTTGTCTCTACTCATCAACCCACATCAATTTTTTAGGAGGAGACAATTGACCTGCCAACCCCCTTGAAATAAACAGCTCACCCTGCATTATTCTACGATCTAGTAGAATTCCAAATACAAAGTATAAAAGGAAGGAAACACTAAGAAGAAGTGACGGGTTTTTTTTTTGCTTCAATTCTTAAGTTCGTATACGATAGTACATTTAGTTGTTTATGGAATTTTTCAATGTCACCTCCTTGAATTAACGACTTTGCAGTCTCATTCTAATCTCTTCACTAATGACTCTCTCTTTCCAATTTCATTTAATCTCTGGCAGCCATTTTGATAAACTCAACCAGTTTTGCGAGAAACATAACAAAGTTAGAGTACAAAAAACGACGCATTTCACTCAATCTGTGCTGCTTAATAAGATTTTATGTGCGAAAAAGACAGAAGGAAGTGTTGATGCAAATGTGAATCGAACTTGGAAAGGAAATACAATGAGGTATATGCCGGTTGCGCTTTTGATTACATATATGCATATGTAGATTGCCATATATATATATATATATATATATATATACAATACGTTATATATATATATACAAACATATGCATTATGTGTGTGTGTGTACATATGTTGAACATGCTTATTTTTGGATAAGCAATTCTTTATATTCTCGTTCATACAAAAATTGTCAAAAGGAAATAAAAAGAAGTAAAAATTCAAGCCTACGTCACGTAATATGGAGGGAGATTGGATGAACCAAGTAATCAATCGCTCCAAAAGGAATAAAGAAAATATTCAAATATTTAAGACCAAAAATCAACAGACAACTTACTCTCTTATCGGATTACTAAATATGTTAAAAAAAGAAAAAGAAAATTACAAAGCATACGTACATTTGTCTCTACAAACAAATGCTTTTGGATGTTGAGACGTTGTAAAAACCATATGCTGGTTTCGACAACTAATTTCTAATGACCCTAACACTTCGTTTGATGTCAGACTATCTTTACTTTACAGGCTGTTAATAAAATACTCTGTCTTTATGGCGAAAAGATAAATTCTTTAACATAGTTTTACCATTTTACAAAAAGATGTTTGTGAGTGAAGAAGCAAGTTGACAAAAGAATCTAATTCAGTGAAGAAGTGAAAAAAATAAAAATTTTTGAAAAATAACTGGTTCTCCCCTTCTTTACACTAGAATGTGTTTAAAAGCAAATATACGCAGGTTGTGCGTTCGCGAGGTATCGCGATATTGAGAAAGATTATTATAACATATTTACTATGCGCCACATCTTGAGATGTCACGGCAACATTTGTTAGCTCGGGTCTTATTAATGTAATCCAACAGATGAAATTTGTTGCATTCTGTTTTTATCATTGAGAAGCACTACAAAAAAGGAAATCAGAAATTAAGAAAATTTACTTACAAGTTTTTTGCGACCATTGTGCGTTATTAACTATGACTGATAAAAATAGAGATCCTGATAACTCTCACGCAGCCAATGTCACCGGCATAAAAGAGAAGTGACAAATTAAGTGAAAAACTTATTTACACGAGAAATTTATGTGCATTAAAAGCAATGTAGATAAAGAGAAAATGCTGAAAACTGGTAAAAAAAACAGGCACGGACCGACCGGTCGTTTTTGCTGTTTTTCATTTATACTATGCTAAGTTTCTCGAAATCGAAGTTGCCGTCAAAGTCGTCATTGTAAATTGTTGTTGTTGTTAACATTTGCCAGCAAAGAGAATAAAATACAAAATGAAAACACGATTGAAATATCTGGCGGTGGTGTTTGCACCGTCCGCATAGATTATTAGTCGTGGTGGTGGTGAAAAGGGCGTTTACTCGTTTCTTTGTTTGTTTCTTTCTTTCTTTATATGCCTGACAATATTAAATTTTGATATTTATGTGAATAAATCAGAAATATTATTGATATATATTGTAACATAATTAATTGTCATTGCGGCACACCCTTGAAATCTTTATAAGGAGAAAAAAAATTCTTACCGTCATGTACCATCCGTCTTTCTGAATTCAAACACATATAATTCCGAAAAAAAAAAATGTATACCTAATATACAGAGAATTTTACTCACCTCAAAGCCTTTTGAAGAAGCCCATATATTACCGTCGTGTCCAGCGATGCAGGCTTTTGTTACGCATTGGGAGGCCATTAATTGGTTATCAACGTAGTCTTGCCAGCTCATTTTTATATTGTTATGGGGCTTTTAACTTAGATATAAAATACGGGACGAGACGAATTTTTTTGCAGTTACTGTGCTGATATATATATATACAATTGCCGGGACTTGAATTTCAGGAAATGCTTTTTCAAATTATCTATAACGAAACAAATAAATATCTAAAGTATTAAGAACAAATTATGCTTTCAGCTGAATTTTATCAAACACACGTCCGGAAAGATAACTAAACTTTTCACAACGATTTCTCTCTTAGTTATTTTTAAACGCATGAAATTTACAATACATACGTAGACCGAAATTTTGTCCAAAATAGGATTGACAAAAAAAATACTTGAAAATTTCTTTTAATTCATTTATTTTGATATACTGCGCAGTGCGTGCCCCATTTGGCAATGAAATTTTTGATATTTTATTAAATAATTTTTATAAAGATATTTCTCTTCTTCTCTTTTCTGTTGCGGTTTAACAAGTTTAGTTAAAAAAGAATATGTAAAATATTGAAAAAGTACCAAAAATATCCTATCTCTACCGCTAAACAACAGTTTCACTCAACGACACAAAAACGAATGCTTATTTGCAGCGTGTAGTTAATACAGCTCGTACTCTTTGTCTACTCGCAACCGGCTCTCTTTTACACACAAACGCGCACATAAACACACATATACGTGCGCACGTATCCGCACCCTCCCTTGTGTGACTCAACACGACAGACACGGCATGAATCAGAGTTGAATATATGAAACGAATGATTCAGGTACTGGAACAAGGACAATATTTAAACTGTTTCAAGTTTTAATATATCGCCATATTTGAACAGTATCATTCGCATCTGAACTATATTTAACTTTAAGTCGAAAGCGTAAGTGTACAATTATTCCTGAATTCAATACCGCCGACAAAAATCTTGCGCACCTCTACATGAATAAAACGTATGCGATGAAAATAAATGTGTATATGTGAAAAATGTTCCTACACATTTTAATCCATTTAAATTAGCTTACTTTCAATCTCCACGATATTTTTTCTTCTTTTTGAAGAAATGGCACTACGCAAAATAATTGTACGTTTTAATTTGTAGATGTAAAATAGAACAAACAAACAGCTTGCACAATAAAATATATCTTCCAAATATAAAATATATCTTCCACTCAAACGACACTGACTACGAAATGGATAGGATAAGAATTCTTGCAGCTCAAATACACTCTGTTGCGTTGCACCACTTCAGTGTTGCCAGAAATTTTTTTTTCAATATGGCAACATGATTGCCTCAAAATATTCCCTTTTTAACACTGCAATTTCATATGCTGAACAGTTATCGGCTAACTTGTGTTATTATTATTATCAATTTATCGTAAGAAAGCTATCGGCCACCAGAACATTTAGGTTAAGCTCTGTCTAGCTTATCAAAGGGTTTTTAAAAATTTCAATGAAAACTATTTCAGTTTATCTTTTCCCTGTATTTTTTATAAAGAATATCTTTTCATTACTTTTACCAGTATGCAAAAAAATTTCAAAGGCAATCAAGAATATATTAACTGAGACGATGGCAAGTGAATTCAGAAACTATTTTGATAATTTTGCAAAATTTTTGATGCGAAACAATTGATATACTAGATTGGTAAACGAGGAAAGTTCAAAATTTTTTCTTATATTAAAAATTAAAATATATATTTTGACAATGTGACATGGGAGACAGAGAGACATCCAATCATATTAATAGTTATATAGAAGAAAATAAGCATTTTATTGAAGCAATAAGAAAATATTACAATTATCGTTATTTAATCCTTCCTTAGATTTCATCCGTTTCATCCTCTGCACAGGTTGGCTCCTTTGTAATTCCCTTCACGATATTCCTAATGGAGGAAAGAAACTCTCTCTTTCGGATGAAGGTTTTTTTGAATGTATAAACATATAGCGTGCCAGTTTTGAATGTACAAAAATAAAGTAAGAGTGTCTTCTTAAGAGTAAAATGTTACTTTGCTCTGCATTCTTTTAAACATTTTTTTAATTTAAAATAAACTAAAAACATATTTTTTGAATATTTTTATACACGCATTTTAAGCAATTTTTAATAAATAATCATATTATTAAAAAAAAAAAATTCAAGTTGATAATTTTAAGTTGTATAGGACTTCAATTAAATTTCTTCCCTAGAACTCTTATAAATAATAATCCTACTATTCTTTTTAATTTTTTTAATATTACCTCCCATTCTTTCATTTCTTCACAAAAGAAAAATTTGTTTCTATAAAAAGCTATTTTGGCTTAGGGTCTTACTAGATGGGTTCTTTTTCCTTTAGCGTACATTACAATTTTCTATGCTATCCTATCGAGTGCAGCAATTTGTGCTGTGGCTTGACACTTCCATAAAGTAAATTTTGAAATCATTGTTGTCTGCCTATATTACAATTAAAATTAAATAAAATATTCTAAATTAGAAATATTCTAAATTAAATAAATTATCTAAAATATTCTACAATTAAAGCGGATTTTAATCTATAGGTTACAAACATTTCCAATCGTCATCAGAAGTTTCACTAGTTTTACCGTAAGACAAATGCGCAATAGACACTTAAAGCAATCTGAATGTCCAATGTCCAATAGCGCAGTAAGAAAACCGCTAATAGTGCAACTTGTTCACAGTAACCGAATATTGACATCAATTTCTTACATTAATGGAATATTGACTTTTGAAGAGAATATTAACTTTTGAACAACTTCGATTTCTCACACACTTCAATAGGATCGAAGCGTTGCAATTTATTGAAAGCAACTCTGTGCTCTCTCCATTCTCCACACATGTTACTTTTTTTTATAAGGAAAAACCAGCTAACGGTTTTATGTGGAAACAAAGACATTTTACAAGTGCAGAAAGAAGTTGTACGAAGTGAACGATTGCGAAGGAAAAAATTTTAAAAATATAAAAAAAGCTAAAAATTAGAAGAAGAAGTTTGTGAAATATTTACATAAAACAAAAAGTAAAAACCAAAAAATTATAAAATTAAAAAAAAATTTAGCGTATTAAGAATTATTATTGCATTTGACAAGTTAAAAGAAGGTAAGTAATTTGAAAATAAAAGTTTAATAAGTTAAATAAATATAAGAAATTTGTAAGTAAAAGTTTATACAATAAATATAGAAAAGAGGAACTTCAAGAAATATAAGAGCATTGCAAGAAATAGACAGTAAGTACATTTATTTCGTTGGTGTCTCCTTAGTTCCTAGTATGAATGCATGAATGTGCGATGTGCAAATACATCGGCAAAATAAAACGGGCAAAGAAGACAGCCGCACTGCAACACAGTCTGATATTCTTCTCTTCATACGATATAGAGTCACCATGACCGAAAAATCAGAGGAGAATTTCCAATTTGCGGAGGAGATCGGACTGGATGTGAAAGCTGTCGCCTGCGACAGAAGTAAAAACAACAAGGTTGCCGTAAGGAAATTCGTAAATGGAATTTACGACAGAAGACGGGCAGACGGCAGCATACATTGTATATTCCTGCTATACGACTATCCCCACATCCTGGAATCATTTATTTCAAAATTTAAACAGGCAAGCGGTTATAAAGAGCTATAAGAACATTGGATAAAAATGTTACCTCATGCTAAGGTAATTATATTATTATATATTTATATTTATAAATTGCTTACTTACTTTCTTTCATTTTAGATTACAAAAGGTCCGCCCTAAAGGTAATTGTATTACTACATATTTATATTTATAAATTACTTATTTACTTATTCTATTTTAGTTTAGATTGGAAAGGAATGATGCGTCGCCGCACAACATGAAGATTCGCTATATGCCAAAGGTAGGTTTTCGTTTATCTTTTATGTATAATTTATTCATTCCCTTTTATTTGATTTTACATTAAAAAACAAGCATATGTCCCCACGCATCACTTTAGCAGAATGCGATACTTCCATAGGCCAAATTGTAAGTTTGCGGCCATTTTTATATTTAATATTCAGTAATCACAATATTTTTCTTTTGCAAATGTCAACACATCAGCGTTCCCAATTTATTTAGATTATGTATTTATGTATATTATATATAAAAGGGGGTCATATTTATTTATTATTACACACATAATTATAGCTTTAAGTTAAGTTTATAATGGTGTAGGCCTACAGGGGAGCCAGCCATTCAAAACAATTGGCAACGTGCTTATCACGGTACCTCAAGGATTAATAAGAATTTTAACTAAGGTGAGTGCTAATATACTTCATGTTACATATTGATGTTCACATAATACATCAATTTTCATAGCCAGATGTCAGTATATTAAAAGTAGCGGATTCCATATCTGGGCGGAAGTATATTGCTTAACATATTTTTGTAACTATATGATATAACATTTATAAAATTTATTTCTAAACAACGGTCTAAAATATAGAAACTATTTAGTGGTTTTTAAATGTAATAACAAATGGTTTCTCCGTTTTACAGATTTTTAAGAAAATGCGAATTTATTACATAAGTCATTCACACAATGATTCGACCAAACGGCTTTAAATGTTGTTGCACTACCAAAGAGGAAATTATTAATACAAAATAACTTATTGCCTATGTAAACTCTCGGTTTTACTTTCGTTGCTTATGGAGACGCAACTTAACATGGTAATAATGCTCGCAATGAATTAAGGTGACCGAATTCCCCAATTTTTAAATATGAGACGATATATTGATAATTTAAAATTAATTTTTTATTCCATTTCCATTAATAATAATAATATTGCATTTAATATTGTATTTCTTAAATACACCAAAAATATGTATACATATATATATATGTATACATACAATATATATAATCGCCGCCTGGTCACTTTAACTGCAAGTATATTTCGCACGCTTTCCAGCCATCATAGACAACTCGAGCCGAAACATTGGAAAAAATTGAATTTTTAAAAAATTAAAATATTTTGAAGAAAGGAAAGAAACATCAGAAGACATTTTATTTCATTGAAAATGCCGAAAAGCAAAAAAGAGGAGAGTTCTGAGAGTGATAGTGATAGCGGACCAGAAGATGTAATTATTGTTAAAACTTTGATAATATCACATCTTTTACACCTTGGTTTCATTATTAGCGCCTTCCTCCACCATCTAAAAAAAGCAAAGAATCGAATGCTAATTCAAAATCGAAAGGTAGCACAGAAACAAAGTGGATTTTGGAAAAGCAGCGCCATGTTACAATATCTGAGTTTCGGGGACGTAAACTGATTGATATTCGTGAATACTACGAAGAAAATGGCGAAAGTTTGCCGGGCAAAAAAGGTATATCCTTATCGATAACGCGGTGGAAAAAACTTTTAGAAGTAGCTGAAGAAATTAATAAGTCGTTGCGTGAGTAAATTTTGCATTTTATTATGTTAAGCTTCTTATTCAAAATAAAGCAAAAATTTTCAAATATCTAGCATAAATTTATTGGTAATAAGTTAGTGTTCCACAGATGGCTACTACAATCAGGAATGGTAACCAAGTTTTAATGAATCCCTTTATTCCAACATAACGGCCACAAAAAAACATCCAGAAGGCCAATATACACATTGACCAGTTAGTTCTATGTTTATAACGCATGCCGCATAAAGCAGTAGCTACGTGTGAATGACAATTATCGCAGAACAGATTATGCATTCGTGTGCCGTATAAGACAGATGCTTTAGATACTGATTCATCCCATATAAAGCCTCCACCTTCTACATATTTAGGATGTAAACGTAAATAACGGGCAGGTCGGCCAAACGCCATCTTATCCTCCGATACGAAATAAGAACCTGCAAAGTCACGAATCACTCCGTTTGACATGCAGATTCCCATATGGCCAATAAACGGAAAAAACCAAGTCAATATTGGAATTGGCGTCCAAACAATGCAAAAAGGGTAGTGATCATTTTGAAAATCAATATTTGGAAGTTCCAAGCTGGTTGCACCCATTTCTGTAGGATTGCTCGTTGCTAATTCGCCAGTAGGAGTAGTCTGTGTCATGATATTTCTAATGTATTTCCTCAAAAGTCTATGTTTTCCTTAATCCGCAGCTACATTTTCAAAACGAATATTATTTCATTTGTGTAAACGAAGTAAGAAACAATGTTGCCAGAATTACAATATGCTGCTTTAGTAAGGATTTCTATTTAAAAGGTTTTAACGCAGCCCTAAGACGCTAACACAATGAAGGTGCTTGGGTAAGAAAGTAAGTTGCAAGATGATTGAGGTTATTAAAAAAAGCGTTCTTGAACAACCACTTACCTGCTTTGTTTCATTACCATCGTAATATAAGTTCTCTTTCTCTCTTTATAACCTTTTTTTGCCAGCATTTAAACACCTAATCGATATTACGACCATTCGCGTATATCAAATTATGTTGAAATTTTGTGCATGCCTTTTATGTAATGTAAACCGTCAATATTTCTGTATATTCAAAATGGCGGATTAATAGTTCTCTTACTAGAGCGACATGCTACGTGAACTTAATGTACACATACGTATGTGTTTAGTAAATTTAGAGAAAGTAGAAACTTGTACACATTAAAATCTGAGAAGCTATAAACTTGCGTGGGGTCTGAACGAAATGAGGCTTAAGCGTCGCGATAAAATGATGTCTTATTCTAACACAACAAAAAAACGTACAAGAAGAAATGAAAGCGATTTATTTTAAAGTTATTTATTTAATTTATGTTTCTTTTGTATTAACTTAAAACTTTTCTGCGTTACATGATTTGAAAAACATACAATAAATACAATTATTTTCAATTTAATATATGGTTTTCAAATAAGCACGCAATTCTTATGGTTGTTTCGGGGCGTCATTAAAAGTCATTTCTCTATTCTTTAGTAATAATTAATCGAAAATATAAAATTTTTTTTTTATCGTTATTTTTCATACATTTGTTGTTTACACTCATGTTGATTTCTTTATTTTTACTTCTCATACCATGTGTTTTTATTCATATTCGTATTGATAACTCTAATTTTTTTTTATCAAATAATATGGTCACGTGGCTTCTTATTCTGTGTACCAACCACTTGGCACCTCTTTACCAAAAAATGAAAAACGCATTATTGTGTTTAAGCCGCGTTTGGTAAAAACGTATAAAAAATTTAGTTTTCGGTTTTGTATTCAGCTGCTTGACAAAATGGCTGAATGCAAGCGCGATAGCTGACTTTCAGTTAAGTGTTCTGCTTGCTTTTTTAAGCGTAGGGATTAAATTTGAATAGATGAAAGTAAGGGCCTCCACACATTAGGGCTGTATTTTTTTTTTAGCGCAGGAGTTTAATTCGTAGTTATTGTTTTAAATGAGTTCAACCTTAATTGCCCATGCCTAAAAAGAGAGGATGAACGTTCTATGATTATTGAATAGAATAGTAGTATTGAATAGAATTTGCGGCATTTAAAATTTACTTACGGAAGAAGTAAGTCTGGAAATTCGTGTGCTACTCTTCATAACCTGCTTAAATTCTATGACACCATCGAAAGCAATTACAATTGAGTCCAATAATTATTTTAAAATTTGAACTAATGATTTGATTATTTTCATTTGTCTGTTGACATAAACATTTGACATGACATTTGCCTGTTGACATAACACATGAGTATCCAACCCGGGCGAAACGTATCAGCAATAATTTCAATTTATTGTTAAAATTAGCATAAATTCTTTCTACGAATTTTGTTGTGTTTAGTATTTACAGACTGAAAAGCTTCATAAGCACGCAAAATTTCATTGCGTTTCGACAGAAGAGAAAAGTTGCCAACATTCCCATTATTGCGGTTTATAAGTCTCTCAACCGGAAGAAAACCCATAAAAAAGATTTTGTATCTATCAGCTTTTTTGTTTTTTAAAAGAAGAAAAAAAAACTATTAAATAGGATCAATTTGTAGATATTTATATGATATGTATGAGAATTTAATTAAATATTAAAGAATTTCACTTGCAGATTTTTCTTGTTATTTTATTTTTATTATGAAAAGTTCAACCGGATGTTCTACAGCGTGAAGTTGGCTGCAATTACCAATAAAGAAGAACAAGCTGAAAAATGACTCAGAAATTCAGCAAGATGGAGCAAGCCCTTTCGCTTGCTTTTAATATATCAGAATCAGCACGTGTAGTAAAAAGTGACCAAAATTAAATTTGTAAAATGTTAGTATAAATTAATAAAATAAAATGCAAAATATAATCTGTACCAATATTTATTAAATTCGTCGTGTGTACATGTCATAATTATCGAAATTTGTGTGAAAATTGGATAATTTGTCAATTTGTAGATTTGTTTTATTCATTGCAGCTGTGATGTAGTAGCCGTAGTAGCTGTAAAAAATTAGCCATTCGGTAGCTGTAAAAAAAATATATGTGAAAAACGAATGTTCTGCGAGGTGTCGAAGTGCAAAATGATAAAATAATAACATAGAAGGACGAGCAATCAATCGGCAAAACTTTAAAATTCAAAATGATAATTTATTTGGAGTTAAAATTCATATTACGGCGTTCAAAATGGAAAATTCTGTGACGTGACAGGTTTTTCTTTCGTTTTTGACAGTAGTTACAATATTGAGATTTTTTAGCGTATTGGCGGTGGAATTTCAAGGAAAAAAGATGTATTTGGAATACCAGTTTTAATTTTTTTTTTTTTGGAATATAAGTTTTAAAAAGTTAAATAGACAAATTTTGGTTGCGTACTTTCAATTACACCTCTGTATCTCACAAATCTACCCCACTGCCATTTTTAACTATGTACATATTCGTCCTACTCAACCACCACTTTTTTTTTTTTTTTTTTGAAATGACTAAATATTAGAAAGAGTATGAAAGTATAGTAGTGTTTGACTGGAAAAACATACGAAACGCTTATGGTTATGTGTGTTTGTGAGACTTTACTTATATTTGAATGAGTAAGGGAAGGTGTGGAAAGCATAAACCGGAGAATAATTGTTCACATTTCAGACAAAAAAGTGGAAAAGTGCATACGCGAAGTGGGCAAGAAAAAAGAAAGCAATAATTCTTTCGAAGACAATGTAATGAAAAGCTTGGTCAAAAGAATGACATTTGCTCAAAAATATAAATTACGACATGTTTGGATAATTGTCAAAATGAACTAACGTAAGCTATAATTATTCCAAAATATTTTGTTTTTATAGGGATGATCAAAGTGATATAGCTCATGAAGGACCCGCTGGCATGGAACCGGAGGGTGTAATAGAGTCCACCTGGCATGAAGTTTATGACAATTTTGATGATATGAATTTACGCGAAGAACTCCTGCGCGGCATTTACGGTTATGGTTTTGAAAAACCATCCGCAATTCAACAGCGCGCCATCATTCCCTGTGTTAAGGGTCGTGACGTTATTGCCCAGGCTCAGTCAGGTAAATGGTAGTCAATGCATAATGTTGGGCGCATGTCATGTTATTAAGTGAAAATATCTACGAATTAATTCATGGCATGTGTAAACTCTTCATATAGCTCTCTTCTTCTCATTTGTCTCGTTCTTATCTATTGTGTTCCCCTGTCCCCTGCATATAAATAATGTTAACACTTTTTTTTGATTTTAATATAGAAATATTTGCAAGATTGTAATCGATTTGTAAAAAATTAAAAATACATTCCTCTGCTGCAGGTACTGGTAAAACTGCAACCTTCTCCATAGCTATTCTGCAACAAATCGATACGTCCATTCGCGATTGTCAGGCATTAATTTTGGCTCCTACTCGTGAATTGGCAACACAAATTCAACGTGTTGTCATGGCTCTTGGCGAGTATATGAAAGTTCATTCCCATGCCTGCATCGGCGGCACTAACGTGCGTGAAGACGCTCGTAATTTAGAGGCTGGTTGCCATGTCGTAGTCGGCACACCTGGCCGTGTATACGACATGATTAACCGGAAAGTTCTGCGTACAAGCAGGATAAGATTGTTCGTTTTGGATGAAGCTGATGAAATGTTGTCTCGCGGTTTCAAAGATCAAATTCAAGACGTTTTTAAAATGCTTCCCAATGATGTGCAGGTGATCCTTCTATCCGCCACCATGCCTCCCGACGTACTGGAAGTTAGTCGATGCTTTATGCGCAATCCAGTCAGTATTTTGGTGAAGAAGGAAGAGCTTACACTCGAAGGTATCAAGCAATTCTACATAAATGTGAAACAAGAAAACTGGAAATTAGGAACTCTTTGCGATTTGTATGATACATTATCTATAACTCAATCGGTTATTTTCTGCAATACCAGACGTAAGGTAAGGAGCGGGCTTCCTTTATTTTAAAGAATAAAAAGCTAATTTATTTAATTTATTTCAGGTTGATCAACTAACCGAAGAGATGACCACTCACAACTTTACCGTTTCTGCTATGCATGGCGATATGGAGCAGCGTGATCGTGAGTTGATAATGAAGCAATTTCGTTCGGGATCGTCTCGCGTTCTGATTACAACTGATTTATTGGCACGTGGCATTGACGTTCAGCAGGTATCATTGGTAATTAATTATGATTTGCCTTCGAACAGAGAAAATTATATCCACAGGTAATATTACCTTTTCTATCAAATGTTTTTCATTTATTTTTATAATTAATGTGGTCTTTAAATTTAATAGAATCGGACGTGGTGGTCGCTTTGGTCGCAAAGGCGTTGCTATTAACTTCATTACAGACGAAGATCGAAGAATTCTTAAGGACATTGAGCAATTTTATCACACTACTATTGAAGAAATGCCCGCTAATATCGCTGATCTTATCTAAAATTTTAGGTCAACGATTAAACAGCAACAACAATAAAATTTATTAAAACTATTAAGTAATTTTTTCAATCATAAAAAACAAGAACAGAAACTACCAGCCTATAATATTAGCTGGAATAAACAGGACCTTTGTAAAAAAAATAAAACTTCGTCTTTATATAAAATTAGAAATTTGGGCAACAACTGCGTGTGTGCAACAATTTCCAACATTATATTTTAAAAACAAAAAATTATTACAATAAAAAAGATATATAAATTCAACATATATATGTATACAAAAAAGAAAAGAAGAAAAAAAATGAAACTCAAATCAACCAATCGTTTCGTATTATTTTTATGAATATAAATATGAACTATCGGAGAAATTGAAATAAAACGGACGGCAGAATTTATTAAATCGATCATGAATAGCTTGCTGCGATTGAAATATTCATAGGCGCTATCGCCTCTATTCTATCGTCTATTCTCTTAGGCATTTCCTCGTAAAATATGCAAAGCAAATATATTTCTATTCCGGGCTAGATAAGTTTGTAGGTTTAATTAGATACGTTCAAAGGTTTTTCGATGCTCGGAATTCTATAGTAGTTTGTCTTGAAATTTCTGATTGTTCAGCTTATTATACTGCTTTTATAAAGCTTAGCCAATATTTGCATCTCTAAATCGGCTAGACGACGTTCGAGGCACATACGCGCTCCATAGCCGTACGATAGAAAGGCCTAAGGATGTAGGTTACCTACAAAGCTGCCTTGATGAGGTTTAAGCCATTTCTAGGGTCGAAGTATACGAGCTCATCAATTGATTTTCATAAAATTGGGATTAAAATATGATTTTTGGAGTACATTGACTGCCATCAACATGTGTTCCATTTGCACATGGGTTTGGTGAGGCTCGAATTAAAGCAATCCAGCTTAATGTGCAATAGAAACCAGCTGATAATCACATGTTTACACTAATTTCTATCGCTTTAACAGAACTGCGTCCTCAAGTTCTCATTTCAACAGAATATTAATCTCGATTTTTCATTTTAACAGAATAATGATTCATTTTAACAGAATAATAATTTTCTATATATATTCTTTTCCTTTTTATACTTGTCGTGCAGTTTATCTAAATAGGACGCGAGCGGCGAGAAAATTGTTTGTTCACTCGTCCTTCTGAGCAAATGAGCGAAATGTTTCAAATGAATAAAGTATCCTGCGTGGACAAGAGGTATCAAAGTCTACTTAATCGTTTTCAAATTTTTGCGTTATTTTCATCTTTAAGCATTGCTTACTATTTAAATTATTCCAAGATTCGTATTAGTTTAGCTTATCTTCAACAGTTCGTCGTTTCTAATGCAACTAGAAACAATGCTAATAATCAACAAACTGGAGTAGGTGAAAACAGACTTAAGCGTTAATTATTTTATATGATAAGATATAAGCTTTCCGGGAATTTGAGTAAGAACCTCTCCCGCTGATTAAGAAGAGCGGATGTTTCGTCCTTCAATTGCGGAAGGAAATAAAATTATAATATATTAGTTTCACTTTAAAAAGTAGTTTAACCAGCTTTTAAGCATTCATAGCTTTTTCGAAACATACAAATCGTTGAAATTTTATACGAGTTCCTCCAATGCACTTTTTAAATTGCCGTTTGGAAAAGATTTGCTTTGTAATTCATTCAAGTACCATTTTTTTTTTTTTTTTTATGTATTAAGAAGTGAAATTTTAAATTACCTGCATACAAACAAATTAATTTATAATAAATTTAAATAAAAACATATAAAAGATACATTTTGTAAGGCTTGACGAAATCTTTTGGTCCCATATAATAAGCTAAAGTTTTTATTACTAACAGTCATGACCTAAAAATAATTATTTTTTTCTCTTTAATTTAAAACTTATCTCTAAAAAAGACGATGAAAGCCAGGAACCTGCATCATCATAATGAGAGCGAATGACTGGGTGGAAAAGGAAACATTTTCACTTCTGTCCAGTTTAGTGAACATTAGAGTTCATACTCTTGTGATAAATCGTTTATATGTTGTTCGCGGCATGATTTACGCTTCCAGAACGGTATGAGGAGATTTAGTCATCGATTATGAGGGTGCAAGTATAAAGTGAACGCCAACAAAATTTCACACCTACTTGGAAGTCGGTTGTCGTCACTACACAGCCGTTCAGCACACTAGCTCGTTTGTCTTACCTGATTTCGAAGAAATTTTCCTCATCATGCTCATCATAAGATAAACGTCTTTTAACGTGTCCTAGTAATTCCAAATACTGATGAGTCACTATAGGACCTCCGCCATCTGGCGTGTAATCGTTGCCGTACATGTCCTAGCAGAATTTTCTGACGTTTCTCATTAAAATGACGACTATTTGTGGGAGTGAGATTCTCAATTGTTTGTCTAATCCAATACAGCGGAGCATTTGCTCCTGGTCGATGTACGCTTGAATAATCCTATGTCATTAAGGAGAAAGCGTACACATGTGTATACAACTGATCCAACTCTTTGTCAGTGAAGGCATTAGGCAATTCTTTGCGCATTGGTGGTATGACTAGTACAAGCTTGAAATTATGTTCAGCGTATTAAATTGATGCGAAAACTTTGGGTTGAATTGACCAATTTATTGAGCCTCATATTAAACTGTTAGTAGAAAAAGTTGACTCTTATATGGCGAAAAAGTCTTCATCTTTGCAGTTAGGTTGACGGAAAAGTTAAGCATACCAAGTCTCGACTGCGGACCCAATCCCATGCAAGTCTTCTCACATAGAAAATACGTAGTTATATGGCAAAAATGAATTTCATCACCAATAATTCTAACATAACTAATTCTAACTCCAAAACTTGAATTTTATTCCTCCAAAACAATGTAATGTAAATTTTATTCCTCCAAAACTTGAATTTTATTTCTCCAAAACAATGTAATGTAATTTTATTCCTCCAAAACTTGAATTTTATTTCTCCAAAACAATGTAATGTAAATGTAAGGCCACTACCGCCGACATTACAGTGTCTCGAGCAGATATGGACTTTTTAACAGACTTCAATTTCTCACACACTTTAACAGAATCGAAGCGTTGCAATTTATTGAAAGCAACTCTGTGCGTTTTTCATTCTCCACACTTGGTTTTTTTTATCTTGTTTTGAACGAGGAAAAAGCAGCAAAATTTTCTTTCTATATTTGCCTTAGTCCACTCAAACTTAATCCTAAATATCAAAGAACAGCAGGAATGTCTGCGTCCGCTATGTTAATAATAAAAATGTGCCAAATGCGTTAATTGATCAAGTATTTCATTTTAGTAAATATAAAATAACTTGAATGAATATGCAAATCTGTTGGTGTGGAATACTAGTTTTTTTTCTCTTACATACGAGTACTACATATAATTTCTTTTCAATTTTTTAATATTATTATTTCGTTCAGATTTTGTTGTTTTATTTGATCTCTTCAATCAATGCAATTCGAAAAGGTCAAGTTTTTGCTTTAAACACGATATTATCGAATTTACATAAATAATTCATTAGCCTGTGCTATTCGGGGGGGATCGGGATCGGGGAGCACCATGCGCCCAAGTAAATCTGTTAATGAACTATGGTTAATATTAATGTCAACTCTTTAGTTTATTATCAACTTTTTGCAAATAATTTTTGTGCGGATTTTCAACGTTAGTGTTTTGCTCAAAACATCTCCGTGCTGCTGATGCATTATTTTGTTAATATCATTGATCGCAACATTATAATTGTAGAACGCTACGATTTATTCCTATAATTTTAAAATTTTCTTTTTTCCGCCTGAGTGTCCGAGTAGGCAAGAGCAACTCCATGCTCGTGAGTTCAAATCTCAAGTGCAGTAGAGTTTTAAATAAAGCCTCAGATACTTGTGCTTTAAGACTAATCTTAGAATTTATTCTCTGGCTAAATTTATTATAATAATAATAATAATAATAATAATAATAATACTGTTATGCAATAATTTCTTTGTATATGCTAGAGCTATAAGTATATCAAACTTGTAGCACACTAGCAAAAATTAGCACAACCTTTCAAACTTCTTCATTTCAATTTACATAAAGGGATCGGATCTAGTGACAAAGTGTTTCCTGCATCAACTATGAAAGAGATTAGACATCCTTCGTCCGCAGTTCCATTTAATGGCCTTCCGTATTCTATGGGAATGCATAGCGCAGATCCCCGACGATAACATTAATAATCAAGGAATCATGTGTAAGAACTGAGCAAACTCATTAAAGTGGTCGGCGGTCATAGAAGCTCAACTGTAGAAAACTTCGGCCCAACGCGCGATTGAATAGTAATCCAAGCAATATTTCGCATATAGTTAAGGTAATTGCGCAGCAAAAATAGTATGTTCAGATTTATAGACACAGAGATTAGAACAATTCTGAACAATTCTTTCGACTCTCCGCAGTATGCACAATGTAAATATATATTATATATTATTCTGGAGGAGCTTATTTCTTTTAATCGCTCGCTCGCTCCACTATCTTTAATCTAAAACTGAAATCAGCGAAACGACTTTCGTTATTTGCTTGACTGGGTGCAAACATCTTCGCCCTCCATTTATTGTTCGCCTTACTAAAAAATTTGTTTTTTTGCATTCGACACGTGTTCTGTGCACGTCTATCATATATTAAAAAACGCACGCGTCAACAACGGCTTCAAATTACGCAAATATTTAATTAAAATTCGCAAACACCGACTACGGCAACTGCACCTGCAGTAGTAGTGAGAAACCAATCTTTGCATTCCATTTCACGCAAGACTCAATTTTACTGGCTACGTGCTTTTTACGGAATTAGTTTGCGACGTGCATCAGGTCCCCCATAGGTCGCAAGGCATATAAAGTTACAAATTATTAATCTAACAGCCTAATAAGATAAGTCGCTCCATTTGATTAAGGCAGCGGGTATGTGGCATTAAGCCAAACCATTAGTGGTAATTGCTATCCCGCAATGCTGATCGAGGCTGCGCCTTGGAACACACAACCGTTCCAGGGGTCTTAAAACACATTTTTATAAGTTTCCCAAGCAATGTTCGCCACGATTTGTCCAGTAATCTGTTCTCGTCAAATCGTGCTTATATTAATATCAAAAATACAACCTTGAGTTAAAAGTCTGAAGTTGCGTGTCTGACTTGGGAAGCAACGCTAAGAATCTTCGTATAACTAAAGGCTGTAGCACAATGAGGCTTCGACTTTTTTTCAGGCCTGAATGTAAAAGTTATATATACCACAAACCACCCACCTGATTTGTAACGAGTACGGTTTTTTTTGAAGTCAAGAGTAAGTCTGTGATAGTTGCTTCAATCAGCAAATCCTTTTCTTGCTCATCATTCTGCGGCTAAATATTGAAATTGACTTTAATCTTCTCTCACAAATAATAATTCGCTTTATTACCGTGGCAGCGCGAAATATTCATCGCAGGTATTGATATTTTCGGAAATGATATTTAAGGGCCCTTCTATCTTTGCCAGCCTTGCCTGATGTTGGCCCAATCGGTTTTCGAGAGTAGCTATCGCTTGACGCAATGTATTGCTTTTGTTCCTGACTTGTGTTAACACTTGCTCGTGCTCCTCTTCGAAGATTTTAACGAAACCTTCAAAAGTAGAAAATGACAATACATGTTCAGAGACCTCAGAGGCCAAACGTCATAATATGCGTACATTACCCCGTAGTTTTTTCGTTTAAATTCGCTGAAAATTTCACTCCACTCCACGCTTCTTCCACTCCACAAAAAGGTCGATGGCACTTCTTCCAAATTTGCTTTCCATAATTTGAATTCGCAAATTAAGCGAAACAATTAAGTCGTTTTGAACGACGCTCAATGATCTTTGATCAATAGCAAGTAAGAAAGTGATATTCAAATCTTTTATGCCCGTTACTGTCATCTTTTAAAAAGACTAGAAAAGAAAACTAAATCCGCGACATACTAAGCGGTGTATTCCGAATTTAACATTCATTAAGCGCGTATATGCTGCCGTTTGATCCTGGCAGAATTATAGTATTAAATAGGCGTGGCCGATTTTTTGTATTTTTGTACAGATACTCTGCTACTTTTACATCTTTATAAGTCCATCTTCTGTTGTTTGCGAGGAAAAAGCAAAAAATCGGTCTTTCCCTTTCGAAAACGGAGAAGTTTGTCAGTCTTCGTGATAATCTAGGCGTCTTCAGCCAATGTTCGTATCAAATTTGGAGTCGCTACTTTCATTGTTTACCTTAGATATTAGGCATACAGACAGTCCGACAGACGGACGTCTTTAATTCGGCTTACAGTTTCATGCTGATCAAGGATGGATATGCTTTTTGGGGACTCTGAAAGTCCTTCTGGGTGTTGCCAACGGTTTGACAAAATACTCTTCTTCGGTGTTGGGTTTTCATGCTTTGCTTGAAAACTAACACAATTTTTTCGAAATTTTTCACAAATAATCCCTATCACCAGACAAGAATAAGTTCGTCGACGTTTGTTTGATTCACTCAAGGCATTCTAGATATTCATTTTTCATCAGTTATGTTCATAGTTTTCCAACTCAAGGAGTTTTCATAACATAATCGTAGTAGCTTTTTTTACTTCACTTGAATTAATATACTTATTAAGTTACATATTATTTATAAATATGACAGGTGAGAACATGTAGTCGGGCAAGGCCGACCATTCTTATTTTTATTCTAGAACACAAAAATTATACTTTGTTTCTATATAAATGCATATTTTTCAAAATATGCCCAAAATGCAACCTAATGTGGTACAAGTTTAATCCTTACATAGGGCAGGATCCAAAAATAGGCGCAGATGGTCCCAATTGTCTAGAGTTCATCTTTGTATGAAATTACTGTAATATTATGGATCCATATTCATCGCATATTAAAACTTCGATTTTCTGCTCAAAAAAGGCACAATTTTCGTGAACATCGTTATTAGGGTAGAATCCAAAAAAATAGGCCGAAACGGTCCAAATTTGGCACAGTTAATTTTTTTATGTTAAATTACAATTACGATATAATTTTCATCGTATGAACTTCAGTTTTCGGTATATGAGATGGAGTTCAAAAATTGCCCCATCCGGTTCAAAGTTTTCATACCAATCTAGAATGCCGAAATACTACTTTGTGAGCAGCCTTGCGTATCGCTGTACGTAGCACACAGCATCCAAGACAAAAATCACTACCCAGAGTACTAGCATAGCCAGGGAACTGACAGGACCTGCAGTTGCGCGTTTTGTAGGAGGTGCTTTGGATGTTTGCGCTGTCAAACGTTTCGTAATACCTGTATTAGACGTTCCAATTCGCAGTGGACGATTTGTTGGATTGAAAGCATTAGCATTATTACTAGCAGAGGAAGGAGGAATTAAACGTGCCACCTTTGCTGGTATAGGTGCTAATGTAGCACTTGTTGCACTTGTTTGATTATAATTGGCTCGAATTGTCGAAATCAGCGAACAACACACCAAAAACGATTTTTCTTGTCTTAATCAAATCAAATGTCATACATTGGATGTTGCACGGCAAAAAACCAATACTATACAACAAAAATAAAAGGGTTCCTACGGGAGCGTTTTGCTTAATTTTTAACATGGCGATCAGAAAACGAGCTGAAATTGAAATTCGCAATATGGGAAACCAAGTCTTATTGCGAAATATTAGTAAAGCTCTTGCAGAGAATTTCAGGTATGCTATCATTTTCTATATAGGCAACATAGTAAAGCAATATTGGAAATATTTCTACTTCTAATTCCGGCTCTTCTCTCTTTATAGTGTTCTCAAGTGGGTCTTCTAATGTTCAATATATAACACTAATTAAACATTACTAATGCTAACTGCATTAAGACATGTACCTGTTATCCATTCTTCTGTTTGTATGTTAGGAATCGGTTGGCCTCCTATTATTTGACGGACTTTTATATAGTATACCCATTCAGATGGCTTACCACCGGAGGATTATTTTAATGTAAGCTCAATGAAATTTTGCATGAATTTTGATCTGGTTAAGTTCGACATTCTTTTCAAACTTTGCATGAATTCTGATCGGGTTAAGTTCGACAAAAAGGTATACAGAAAGGATATAGATAATTAAATTGATACGTTGAGAAATTAAACCATCGTCAACAATTGGTGCTTACTATTAATTTTTATTTAAATAGTTTTCAAAAATTGTTTTGATATCTTTTACACTATTTACATATTCTCTTAGTAACATAATTTTCTCCTCCTCCAGTTGTAACTTTCTTCTACCGACGTCTTTTTTTCTTGCTATTTCATTGTGTATTTGTTCGTTACATTTTTTCAATTCGTTTAAAATTTGCTTTCTGTAATCTTCTGTTTCAGTTTCTTTGGAACAAATTGGTGACGCAGGTTCATTTTGACTTTGTGGCGCAGAGGCGCTTTGACTTCGTGGCCCGGAATCATTTTCACTTCCGCTACCTTCAGAATATATAAACGTTTATATGGAATGGGTCTTATAGTATATAAATAAATAAATGTTCACATAAATACTCACTGTTTGAACAACTGGGAAATATTTCTAATTCCGGCTCTTCTCTCTTTATAGTATTCTCAAGCAGGTCTTCTAAATTTTAAATATTATTTAAATATTAATTAAACATTACTAATGCTAACTGCATTAAGACATGTACCTGTTATGCATTTTTCCGTTTGTATGTTAGGAATAAGTTGACCTCCTATTATTTGGTGTACTTTTATGTCAGCTTCTTCGTCTGGGTTTACGACGGGTTCCAGGCGTCGAGCCTTCCTCCTCTGTGCTGCCTCCGTGGACGTTGTCGGTCCCTCGTCGTATACATCGTCGATGTCTCTATTTACGTTATAACTATAATAATTACTGCTAATATATCTATCAGGGCTTTTTGTACTAAATGGCCTATCCTCCGTTTGTTTGTCCGTTTGTTTCTCAGTTTGTTTTTTATCAAACCCTAAAAAATCTACGCAATCTGTGTCCATCTGTACTTCTCCACAATCTACTACTACCGGTGCTTCCCCGTGCGATAACATTTGTGCAGTCATCCTGTCCACTGCGCTAGTCAGTCCTAATTTGCGCGCGTACCACGCATACGGGAGCAAATTCGAGTAGGCTCTCCCCGGCGACGTGTCCAATCTCCTTAGGCTCGTCCTAAGACTTGTGCATTTCCTCCTCACATCTTCTACTGTTATGAGTCTGCCTGTTCTTTTTGTCAGTTCGTCAGCTAAGCTCCTACCATGTACCGTCCACTTAATCAAGCCCTGTTCCACACCCCACAATTTTGGATAACTCTGCAAGAGTTCACTTAAAAGTGTGTCAGGTATCACAACCATTTTATAATAATAATATATCTAATAATATAAAAAAAGAAAAATTTTGTCTTAATTATAGAAAAAGCATTAATTAATTGGGCATTAACATGCAAGATAATAATAATAGATAAAAATAATGTTAATAGATGTGTTTTCACAACGATTCTCAATTTGAACGTATAACGCAGACTTTTTCTCAATTTCATCGTATAACGCAGACTTTTTCTCAATTTCAAGGTATAACGCAGACTTTTTCTCAATTTGAACGTATAACGCCGTCCCTCCGACTTGTTCAATCGCTTTAGGCTCTGCCTAACTCTTTTCAATTTTATACTCAAATCTTGCACTGTTATAAGTGTACCGGTACTTTTTGTCAGTTCGTCAGCTAACTTCCCACCGTTATCCTTCCAAGGAATGTATCCCTTTCCCAGACCCCACAACTCTGGATAACTCTTCAAGAGTTCACTAAAAATAACGTCAGATATGAAGACCATTTTAATAATACATGTAATAATAATGGATATTAATATTAATATATCCTGGAAAAAAAAAGGAACAAAACCAATTTTCAAGTTTTTCACACGAGTTACAGTACAGTTATTATGCTTGTGCGCTAGCTGGATGACTTGAATAGTTTTTCATCCAAAATCCATCGCAGCGTTCCAGCATAAAGAAATAAAGACGTGGTCAAACGTGCTGGTGTATATATAAAAAAGCAAATTGACATAGAAATCAACCTTGTTGAATGTACACCACGTAGATCTATTTTTAGATACCACCGCATATAAAAATTCCCCTGAAATGTAAATTCTTGTATGCCAAAAAAGCCTAATTGTTAATGTTGTATACTGAAAATTTGTTCATGATAATAGTCTGACATAAGAGTTAAGCAGACCAAATGTGGAAGAACCTCAAATAGAAGCACATGGTTCTATTTCTTCGACCACATTGCATTTAAGATTTAACTTTTAATATTTGGAGATGAAAATTGGTCCATAGCAGAAATTTAGATAAGGTTAACGGTAGGGAATTTGGATCGCATACATCTATTTCTTACCCTCACTCTCTAACCCTCTGACGTTAACATATGTAGGGATTGTCATGAACAGGAAGACTATACATTTAGCTGGGTATGTGCACGTTAGACTTTGATGGTTTGATGGTTTATTGAATGATGTTTTAAATAATAGACTGGAAGATGCTGAAACTTTGCGTCAAACCAAAATGGTTGCTATCAAGTGCAAGACGATTTCTTGGATTGTTTCGGTAAACCAAAAGTTACCGGTAAATTGGGCACTGACATACAAGATAATAAATGTTCCTGGTTAGCTATGGTGTGCATGCAAAGAGCTAACGATTCTAATAATTAATTGAAAATAGTCGACGATGAATGCCTAGATGGGTCACTTAATTTTTGACACAAATGTTCTTTAAAATTTTTAAAGTTTTCCGCAACGATTAATTAAGACTCGATTTGAAAATGGAGCCACTAACAGCGCATATCGAAACAATAATTGGAAGGAGGGTAAAAAATTGCCTGTTCCTAAATTTTGCAAATTAAATTAAAAATACTGGTCTTTTTTTATATCTAATCAATTAATAAAATATATAAAATAGTAAAATTTACTTACCAGTGTTACCAATGTTAAAGTCAAAATTAAATTTTATTAAATTGTTTGAATGCACTAAATAAATTTTACACTGTAATTTTATTAAATTGTTTGAACGCACTAAATAAATCTCTCACTATAATTTAATGAAATTGTTTTAATACACTCAACAAAGTTTAAAGTATCTTTTTTTTTTAAATCTATATTTAATAATAATGCAAGAAAATTAAATTTTTTCAATGTTTTTTTTTTAATTTTTTTTTTTTTTAATTTCGTAATACTTTGTGTGTGCTTCGCGCACTTGGCAAATTGATTGATTGAATTGAAACGGCCGTTGGCTACTCTTATACAAAATTCTTTGCGCGGTTTATAAAAAATTCACCATCTGTGGAGGATGAATAATAGTGAAAATAAAATGTCACCACATTTGGCATGTTTATCGCAGGTCGTTTACTTGTGGATCCAAATGTCCAGACTCATCAAATATGAAATACTGCCTGTCCGTATTAATGTTAAAAATTTCCCACAAATTTTTCGTTAATATACGTTTACCAGTTCCTACCCTTGATGTGTAAAATCCAAAACTAGCTAATATAGGTTTACCAGTTTCTACCGATGCTGTGTTAAACCTAAAAATTCAGAAATATGTTTCATTCGTTGTTTCTTGTGCTTGTCTTTGCGTACTACTACACAGCGACTTTTAAAAATTACTATTTTATTCCATGTAACGACTTTTCAGAATAGGACGTAATGTATGGAGTGTTCAAAAAAGTGTACGCACCAAAATCCGTACCATAGCGTTTGTCATTGCGCGCAAACACTTCAGTGACTGTACTGCCACGCCACGACATTTTATTTTATTTATTTATTTACTAAATTCCAAACAGTCTCGCTTTAAATCTGTCCACAGCTGCAACACTAAGATACTTAAAGTACTTGAAAACTGTAAGGATAATTTAGCAGTTTTAGCTGAGATTGACTTCTGCAAGGCTTTGGGCATTGCTTTGTTTCTAAACCTGCAGCGATTACGGCAACAAACTCTTACCCGGGGTTTCCGGGATCTGGGTTTCGGCAAGTCTCTGTGTTAGAGCCGATTTCTTTCGGTCTTGGCCACAAGCAAAAGATATCTCTTTTCGGGTCAAGAAGGATTTAGAACTAATTTCTGCAGCATGAACGTTAAATACTGCAGCTAAGACGAGGTTAACTATAAGCCACGTGCTTTATCACCTGCATTGTTAGCAAGTTTGATATTGAGTTTTTTAATATTCCAAAAATCCAGATTTTAGAGTAAATGCGAGATGAATTGCAGGCGATCATGCTAATGATTATGTTATAGTAGTGGGCATCGATATTTCGAAAACGCAGTCAGTCGCTTAAGTTTTTAAAAATGATTTTTAAGCTATGGATTATTCATGTTACTACTGCGCTGCATTTGTATGCTAAACTCCAATTTATCATTCAAAAGCAATATCGCCACGAACGATTTTTGTAAGTAATGCAAGAATCGGAGTTCTTTGCCAATCACTTTTCAGGCCCGAAAATGAAAAGCTAAGGCCTTTCGTAGTATTGTAATGTTAGGGGATTTTGGACTTATTGTTTTGGAGTGATTTCATACCTTTATAGCCGTTAATTGCCAGAAGAGTTTTGTTATAATAAACAACAACAGAAAATGGAAAAAAAAATAATTGCAACATTTTTATGCAATTTCGTGAAAAATAAGCAAAGGTAGGGTAATAAAATAGGTTTATTTTTCTTTTATGAATTCCTATAGATTATAGTAGAAAAGATTGTTAAAAAATTAGAATACGTATAACAAATTATTACATTAAATAATTTTTAACGCTACGTAGGATTTTTTTTACATTTCAGTTTGTGTTTTTCATAAATTAACAGTCCTACTACAGCGAAGAATTGATATTGTGGTATTTGTTTAACAGTTTTGTATCGTAGAACGAATAAAGTGAGAGAAACGATGACAGACAAACACAAGCATAAATTTTATGACAGTTGAACGATATAGTGGCGAAACAGGGCTGCTAATAGAAAATGGAGCGGCAACATATATACATAGATGGGTGGTATGTGAATTTGAGAGAAAAACAGCTGGATGGAAACAGGATGTTTACAAATCGATGGGCATTTAAGTATTAAAGGCAAATCTAAATCTATGTAAAGTATTACAGCCAAATGTAAATCTATGTAAGTATGTTATATAGTTACTTGTATGCTATGGTCATTTCCCAATTTATATCACCGTTTACTCCAAACGCTTACCTGGCACACAGTACTGGCTGCGAGTGCAATCTGCTGTCAAAAGTATTTGCGAATTTTCATTTGCCCGAGCTCACACAGGCAATAGTTATCCAAGCAGCCGCGTGCAACCGTATACATATGTATTCAATACTACTTCCGGTATTATTCCGACTTGGAACTTGGAATAAGAACCTAATTTTAACCAACAATTTGAATTAAAAGTCAACTTTATTATTAAAACTAAGCTTGCACTGTGACTTCTTTTTGTAACGCGTCGAATCATCTGTTTCACTTGCTGAACATTGAAGAGGAAGAAGAAGAATAAAAAATTTAGCAATTTTTCGCGGGTAATATGCCTGCACGTGCGCGCATCTATGTGCGTACATTCATTGCCTTCAACGCATTCAACTTTTCAAAGTTTGATAAGTGCGCAAAGTGTATATATATCGTTTTTGGGGATTTTTCAAGGAAATGAAAAAATCCAATTTGAGGAAATATGGCCATATGGCATCATGTAAAGAATGACGTTTCGCTGTTGTGTGTTTGATTTCCGCTTAGTTAATTCTTTTGCCTTTTTGACAGGCACATTGGAAACATAGTATTTTCGGTGTGCGATAATATTTAGTATTTTTTTTTATTAAGCGCTTCGCAAAAAATATAATCAGAAATGGTCGTTAAGAAGGTAGAAATAAGCGGAAGTCGCAAATCGTAAAATTAAAAACCGTTCTATTAACTTTTCTGTTCTTTTAGCCCAAGCCGAAGAAGAAGCCAGTTACCAAGAAAGTTGCTCCGGCTCCGCTGGCAGTTAAAAAACCAGTGGTTAAAAAGGTCGTCAATCAATTATTTGAGAAACGTCCTAAAAACTTTGGAATTGGTAAGTAAATGTGCCGAATCATTATATTGCGTTACATCTTAATTGTTTTGTTTATCAAAGGTCAAAACATTCAACCAAAACGTGACCTGTCTCGTTTTGTTAAGTGGCCTAAATATATTCGTGTCCAGCGTCAAAAGGCTGTATTGCAGAAGCGTTTAAAAGTTCCGCCTCCCATACACCAATTCAGTCAGACCCTTGATAAAACAACCGCCGTAAAGCTGTTCAAGCTGCTGGAAAAATATCGGCCAGAATCAGCCATTGCTAAAAAACAAAGGCTAAAGAAAATTGCTGAAGCCAAGGCAAAGGGCAAAGATGTCCAACCGAAAAAGAAGCCCAATTTTATTCGTTCGGGCACAAACACTGTCACTAAAATGGTTGAACAGAAAAAGGCTCAACTTGTAGTTATTGCCCATGATGTTGATCCTTTAGAGGTAAGTGCAAAGAAATATATCTGTATATCTTTATACAACGTGATGTTATAAAAATGAATTTCTTCAACTGACTTTAAGGATTGAATATTTCCTTTACTGATCCGAATAAATGGTTAATAATGCTGCTTTTGCTTCTTCAATATGTTAAATAAATGTTCTCTTCTTTTCAGTTGGTTTTGTTTTTGCCAGCTTTATGTCGGAAGATGGGCGTGCCCTACTGCATAATCAAAGGAAAAGCGCGGCTGGGCCTACTAGTGCGCCGTAAGACGTGCACTGCTCTGGCCCTTACGAATGTCGAGGCCAATGACAAGGCTAACTTGGCTAAAATAGTGGAAGCCATAAAAACAAACTTTAATGAACGACACGACGAAATTCGTCGTCATTGGGGCGGTGGCATACTTGGTTCAAAGAGTTTGGCTCGCATTGCTAAACTAGAGCGCGCTAAGGCTCGCGAGCTGGCTCAAAAACAAGGTTAAGCTTGTTGATCGTCGGCCAAGCGCAAAATATAGCCTCATCGTGTTAACTGATGACTGAGCGAAATAATCGATGTTATATGTCGGTCTTGATTATAAATAAATTATAAAGCAACAAAAAAGCTACAAAACTCTAACAATGATAAGTAATTATTCCTAACATGTATGGTATAGATCTGGAATGGTTTTAAAATATTGCATTTCTCACTACGGCTTCGTGTACTATGCTTAGCGTACTAACTCCCGTGAACTATATTTTAGAAAATTTTCATAAATATAAAAATATGTACAAATATATAGCGCGGAAAAACTTTCATACTTTCTCGTAGCGATCGTCAAAACTTTATTGTGAATCGAACGATATTAATATTATCTACCTTAAAAGCCGCGGTGTATTTTGCATACATCCATAAGCTGAACACATGTTCGTTCTGCGAGGGAAAGCCGTGAAACGTTTTCATGATTGCTAGGAATGACCGATGCTTTATCCATAGTTCTCTGTCCCTAAGAATTCTCGTGACGCAAAACGATCGAATCAACATCTCCATGACAAGACATATGGTTTTCGCATAAACATACACATAAAAAAACGCGCACGCTGTGTTATAAAAAAAAGTGAACGGTTTATTTTAAATTTAAGATTTATTTAAAAAAAATTTATTATTATATTTTCTTAAAGGATGTTGTCCACGTTTTTGATGGGAGGGTGATGTTAGAATTTAATCGGATGGTATAGATTAATCTATTTTGATTCCTTTACTTTTACTTTTCAAACTAAATGTCGCTTTTTAACATTTATAATGATTTCGAGTGCGATTTTTTTAGTCTGCGGCCTGATAAGACGTGCACTGCTCTGGCAATCGGAAGGACCAAAGATTTGGCTAAGATTTGGAAAGATATGGCTAAGCCTTAACCATATAACCTATTTACTTAGTCCGCTTCCACATGATCCATTGGCGAGGTTGGGTTGTCTACAAATATAACCTAAGCCTATCATTCCATCGCTAAGAAATACATTTTTAGTTCCGATAAGAGAGCTTAAATGACAAAAGACAAAAAAAAAACATTACTCGGGACACAAATAAAGTAAAGAAAGTCGGCGAATACCAGATAAAAACACGAAACCTGAAAAACTTCTAGTATATCGTATTCAGTCGAAATAAAATACAGAAGAAGTACCGAAAGAGGAAATACTTGCAAAAACTACGAAACAGGCCGAATCGAAGATGTCTTATGTAAACAAACACAATTATGAAAAATATCAGTTATGCTCAGTGTCTCTCGAAACGTTCGGTTTTAACATTCTACCGCTAAATAAAAATTAGCAATTAACCAAAATGAAATATGTAAGTATGTCACTGAACAATTTAGTACTTTCCTATTGGTCCGATCTCTCTCCGAAAAGCTGTTGTGCTTAATAAAGATTTTTTGTAAGCATGGAAACGTAACATATTTAAAAAAATTTGCCTACACAATTAAACCATCCTTCATCTGACACTTTAACATTAGATTTACGACGCCCGTCCATTTGATGGACTGATTTTGATTTTAAAAATTCACCATAAGGAAGTCTATATCCTTAGATGTTACGTGTTGGTCCTTAGTAATATGACACAACAAACGCATACGCCTACTCGTTTTTTTCTGGAACACATCAACTATTCCCGATCGCAAAAATTAAGACATAAGGTTGAAATTTAGCATAAACTTTTCTTGAGCGATCAGCAATATGAAATTACACAATTGGGGTGATCTGTTCACATACACGCCTACAACGCCAAAGAAATTAACACAACCCCGAAGAGGATCGAGAATTTTTTCAGTATTTCGGCTATAGCTTTCTATCCCATGAATATATTTTTGAAACAATTACTCTCCAAAGGTTTGCCAGAATCACTTGCATGCTCCCGAGTTTACTAATAGGCCCAAAACTAGTGACAAAAATTTTAATTCCAATTTTAAATTTATTTCTCACAAGAAGGACAAGAAAAATTGTCATTGTTTTAGTTTTCCTGCATTCCTGCTTAAGAAATATTTATGCCAAATTCTCCGTTCCTTTCTTCATTTTTTCAACTGTGACGACTCACAAAATTTATCCGCCAAATTGTGGAGTTCCTGTAAATCTAGTGTTAAAGCCGAATCAAAAAAAAGAAAACTCTTTGTTAACACAAAAATGATGATTAACGTATGCTAATTCATCTGGTTAGAAGTTTCGAAATCTCTTTTTAATTTTGTATATTATTATATTTATGACCTATTAATTTTTATTACAGCTAATAGAATTTTACAAGTTTTGCTTTTATATTTAAGATGCGTGTACAATTATTTAAAATATTGCAAAAGTCCTCGCGATTCAAATAAAAAATACTCGAACAGCAATATTTATCTTGCGGCATCTTTGGAAACTTTGATAAAATTATTGCACAAGTTCTGAAAAACGGAAAAATGCATTGAATCCAAGATTAACTGGCACCAAGTGCGGACATAAATTTTGTGATAGAGTTGGAAAATTGGATAAAATTTGCAATATAAATATAAGAGAAATGGTACGAATGGTCTGCAAGACTGCCCGACTGCGCACCATTTGTGCGCGTTTTGTTAAAAAATAAAAACCATTACATTTTCAATGCGTTACATAATTCAAGAATGTTGATATCTTTCTCAACCCAAGGTTACATTAGAAAATTTGGCAATTTTATTGGCCGTTTTAATTTACAATAAACGTCTTTACTAGACGTGAATTTATTAAAATGGAGCAGAACAGTTGGACCTCGAACGTTTTTACAAAAAAGTGCTACTTGTCTCCATGTCCATGACATAACCATGATAATGGAAAACTCAGCGAGAGAATTTGCTAAAAAGGGCAATTTTTTATGGTTGGGCACATGGATGCGTCATACAGCGAGATAGATCGATTTTATTAGGTCGATCGATTCAGAATCACTTTTACAACCCGCAACTTTGGATGAAATTTGCTACAATGGCATGTTTTGACAAACGCTATTCGCAATGGTTCACATTGAAGCTTTTATAAGGCGCTTGTTTAATGGTGGACTGTAGCCGATTATAGTGCTTTTAAATCAATATTTTCCAAAGATGCTATATATTTAAAGAATTTTTTTTTAATTAGTCTTTCAGATATGGGTGCGCTGGTAAAACGACATTTTTTACGTGAGTCGTTTTGTTTTGTCAAAAATTATTTTTGATATAAATCGAATCTATTGTTCGGGGTTCATATCATAAACGTTATGAAACGAAATTGATTAGAATTTTAATACATCAGTGTTGTCGCTGGAATTATATCATAAAATGACGATGGTTGCTTTGTGAATATTTCAATTTTCAATAAGAGTTTTTAAGAGTATTTAATGAAATTTCTGGAGAAGCCCTTCATCCAAATAAATTTTTACTTTACTTTTACCAATTAATAAATTTGGTACGTAAGGCGCAATAAAAAAATATTTTGTCTTTAATTACCGCTGGGACTACTGGGAAATACCTAAATCATGAATTATAAACATTTTTTTTTGATAAGCAGGGTTTAATAATCCAAAGCCCATTCATTTTCAGCGATGAAAGCGTCAACCACTTCTTTCATGGAAAAATTCGGTATAAGTTGATCTTGGGTAAGTTTTACTCTCGTCACTGGATCGAAGTGACCAACGCGTTGTAAATGTTCTTCAATATCTTTCCTCTCGTAAGTGATACCTGACGGTGTAATAACTGGATCTGTTAAAATTTCAAAACTAATTTTTCCACAAAGGTAATCGGGCACTTCACGTTTCTAACAATGAAATTATACATTAATATTATTCCAATAAAATCGCATAATGCAACTTACTCTTCGGCGTTCATCCACTTTGGCAAAGATATTATTCAACTCTTTTACCTGATCGTCCTGAACGAGTCAAAAATTAAATTCAGGAACATTATTAAATTAATATCTTTTTTCAAAACACTTACACACTCCTGTTCAATTTCTTGTTGTTTTTCTTTTAACAAATCCTCATTTGTAATTTGATCTAATTTTAGCTTAGACAAACGGGATTCCATGTCCTCTTTAATAAGCCTTGAAGAAAATATTGTTTTGGCTCACGCTTTTCAATTTTCTAAACTTTTGTTTCCTACCTATTTAAATAGGATTGTAATTCAATTTCCTGACATATACGTTTTTCTTCTAACACATTCCAGCGTTTCTTACGAGCTAGGCGTAACTGTGATGTTATGTCGTCTCCGAAGTTTTGTTTTTGCTCTTTTGAAAGGTCAAACGCTCTTTGTAGATGTTTAATGGCTTCATCGTACATTTCCAATTCCATTAGGCATTGTCCTAAGAAGAAATGAGCCTTAAGCAAATTGGCGTCAATGTCTAAAGCGCGACGACAATCTTGGCAGGACAAATCCCAGCGTTTCAATTTTAAATGACACAAGGCCCGATTTGTGAAGTAAGTGGCATTTGTAGGATTTTTTATCTATCCATCAAATTAATATATTTGCTTTTTTGAGTAGCGCAATATTTTTTGGTAAAACCAAACTTACTATAGCTTTTGTGTAGCAATTGATAGCATCATCATATTTCCTTGCGGAAAACAAGCAGTTACCTTGTTCCTTCAGCTGCAGATCAGTTAAGTTACAGGTGGAGTAAATATGTTTACTACTCATCGCTCCGGAATTATAAATAAATAATATAAGTTACGGCCACCGTTTTTCACGGCTAGAAAAACGAGCAGCTTCTGTTTAAGTATAAAATTTCAAAAATTTCCTCTAATAAATCCAATCCTTACGATTTTCTTTGGTTTCTTACGATCTGCGTTTTCTATTATTTCTTTTTTGTGCTGCATCAAAGAAACAGTGTTTCCACATTTAATTTAGTTCTTGTCAATACGAAAATAAATTTGGCCCAGCATACTGTTTCTATGTTACTTTATAAAATGTGTATATGGCGGCTATCAAAGGTGATGTGTGACGTGTAAACGTCTGAATATGGATTCCGCAAACTATGTGCGTGTACTTGGTCGGAGGTAATAGCCAAATGGGCCATATATGTTGTATATGTTTACTAAATAGAAGATCTTCATGTTCCAATTAATATACTTTATATATATTTTCAATATTTTCAAATATATACATATATATATGTAATGCCCTTTCAATCGACTTAGCGCAATTGCTAACGTTTAATCTTAGGTTGTTTTATTTATCGTTACGCAAAATGATTGCTGGGTACTCTTTCTTCCTTTTCTTTATTGTTTTGAAAACTCTGAAAAAAGAGTATCAGAGTATCATACGAAAAAAATGTCAGAAAGAAGAATATGTGTGGGCAGACACTTGATCCAACCTACCTAGAATCTTTGTCCAATATTTGAAATTTAAGTTGGATACATTGAAACAAATGAACATGCATATATAGAAATTTTCCGATACATCGGTTGGGTTTTTATATGCGCGTAAGAAAAATAAATAAGAAAAATCACACTATATATTATAAAATGATAAACAAAATGACGAAGAAAAAAAAGATGATTTATTTGAATGATTGATGAGTAAACAAATAAATCAAATAAAAAATTCTCATTCGTTCATTTGAATTCTCTTATATTGATGTAAAGTAATGTTATGCTTATCATAAGCCCATCACACCATACATATGGATTGTGCTTTTTATTATTTGGGTCAATATTTTTTGGATTACCTAACGTATACATTTTTGTATCGAACAATACGCCAGAGTCACCTGCGATACTTATTTCTGATAGCTCATTACATTCATAACAAGTTTGTTAAAAATAGCAAATATCGTATGTGTTGCTTGCTCGTACGTTACCGTAATTTGTTCGAGATTTGTTAAGGAAAAAATAATAAAACATTGTGAAAGAATTGTGGAAAAAAACAAATAGCGGCAAAAATCTTATTTAACGCGAAAAAAATGTCGATAACAGCGGGAGGTTCGCTCAAATTTTCATAATGCCATAAAATGTTACTCTTTATTTCAATTTTTAGCATGGGTAAAGTTTTTCAATGCATCAGGAATACCATCTCCTGCGGCAGCCTCTTATGCTCACATATTTGTGGAAAACCGGATACAAATCGATATGTTAATGGATTTGAATAAAGACTATCTCCGAGAAATGGGCATATCACGTATGGGAGATATCATAGCTATATTAAGGTAAAGCGAATTAAAGTCAAATGCGATAGCGCTGCAATAATTTTATCATGTTTCTCCTTTTTTTGAGACATGCAAAGACCGTTAATGAGCAGACAGCCAGAGAAAAAGTGCTAAGCTCCGATAATCCTATACCTGTAGCTGCTATTCCTGCCAATCCTGTCTCGCCTCACAATGAAGAAATTCAAATGAAATGTAAATCTTTTAAACCTTATCTTCTTTTCTGTTTTAATATGTTTTATTTAGCGATTTCAGTGTCCACTTCAGCTGCAGTAGTGAATCCTTTGCCTGTCGTCACAAAACCGCGGAGGGTTCTGCCGGAACACGAGGGTAAATACAAAATTAAATTGCCTACTGGGTCAACTGAAAGGAGTAAGGCCTTACTAGCACAAGCCAAGTGTAAGTTTTGTGATTAAGTAAACAGTTTTCAACTATTTCCCTACATCTTCTGTAGTATATTCAGATCGTGAAATCTCAAAGGAGAAGAGCGATGTATTTCAAAGGCTAGCAACAAACTCCAAATCTAGCATAGAAGTTGAGAATACTGCAAGCAATACCTCCAATAACTTGGAACATATTAAAATACATATAACTGGCTTGGGAAATAAAAGAATTTCAAATTCGACATCGATATTTTCGCGTTTAGGTGGTAAAACCGAAGAATCGTTGATGGTGCCAAAAGAAATTAAACCTATTCTGAAGAAGACAGCAAAGAACGTAGGCTACTATTACATGAGAAGCGAACGGAAGAGAAGATCAAAAATTTTTTTAATTGTTTCAGCGTCTATCTACCATTGTCAAGGCAAAGGGGGTAACACCTACTACAATTGTTAAACCTATTAAGCAGAAAGTTTTATTAGTAAAAAAAGTTCCTGTGAAAAAGGACAGCGATGATGAAGTGGTTAGTGAAATGGAATCAGAAGCCGAAGTGCTTGAGGAGAGCCGTAGCACTGAGTTTCCTGGAGCCAGCGAGAAAATTGTGAAATTCGCCTCTATAGCAGAAGTTCGAGAAATCGCTCCTAGAAGAAGATACAGTTCACCTACGCATAATGCAGCTTACAAAAATAAGCTGAATGGAGAGCAGACACACGTTAAATCACGTTTGGGCTTAAGTAAGTATTAAGCTTCAGAGAGATATTCAACTTGTAATATATTGACATATATTCCCATCAGCTAATTTACACGCCGTCAAGAAGCCTGCTAAACTAAAAAATTCAACGCCTTCTAAAATAAAATATTTGCCGAAAATGAAGGCTGACTTAGTTTCAAAACAGAAAGATCTACCCATATATAAACGTTTGGGTCTTAATACTAGTGCAAAAGCGTCCAATTCTAATAACACGAGCGTAGCAAGCATTTCTAAACGGTTGAGCAAGGTCAATGTCACCCCTCCGTCGTCATTTTCATCATCGAGAAATGCAAAATCTGTTTTCGATAGATTAGGCTATACGAGATAAATTTTTCTTCTTCTCTCTTTGTAATATTAATTAATGAATGAATGATAGATATGACCACTGTAATGTAGTTTTTTATAGTTTTTTTTCCCTGCCCGAAAAGAAAAGCTGGATTCGTTGCGGCGAGCCTCAAATGCGTATTCCCGCAATTGAATATATAAAAATCGCAATTTTTTGTAAAGGCGTGTTACTGGCATAATTATACATAAATATGTAAATGCTTATGGCAAATTATAGCTCAATAACACATAAATCATTAACACAAAATGTTTCGAATTACATTTTTTTTGTTGGTTGTTCACGACGTGTTTGTTTATTGGATTACGGTTAAGTACGAAGTTTCATACTTTCATACTTTGTTTTGGCGGATATATACTTCTCCCGAATTAGGTAAGCAGTTCTCGAGGATTCATATATTTTGCGGATTTTTTGGATATATATATATATGTGAAAATATATATATATGAACATTCGTAGTTGTTACTCAACCTGGAGGACAAAATTCCGAAATTCTAAGTTCTAGCTAAGTTTCGACTCCAAGGATAAATTTTTCTTTCTGTTTCATTTGTATGATTAGAGATTATAATTCACTTCTTCTTGTTCTTTGCAGAAGTTAAAAAAGCGACTTAAATTATTACCAAATTTATTAAGAATTATATATTTAGGATTATATAAAAATATTATTGTCGTTTATTTATTATTTTACTTTATTTATATAGGTTGAGTTGACTTGCAATGGGAAAGAAGGGATAAAAAATGTGAGCTAAAAATCTTTCTTGTTAAGACACTGACTGTTTTTTACAGTTTTTTATGTCCACAATTGACACACAACTCGTATTTTCTAAAGTTTAATAATGAAGGCCATTCTACTTTCTCATTGTCTTAAAAAGAAATTGAAACAACTGGGCCGGAATATTCTGTGGGAAAAATTACAGCAGCAATAGAAAACCAAAGCACCCGATTTTCTAACCTGTTTGTCTTTGATATTGTTATGAGAGGGGAGATTTCCGTTTCCAGTCATACGGCTCACAGTTTGGTTTGGGTTGCCTTTGCCTTTTCCATTTACAAAACTAATTAATTGAGGGAGCAAGAATACTAACAATGCGGATGAGCATATATTTATCTATATAATCTTACATTAAAAAATGACTATTTATTTGACAAACTGACATATACTTACATATACTTACCGGCATGTCATAGCAAAATATTGCTGTAAAATTTTCTACAAATATTTACCATAAGCCATCTAAAATCTCGCCATTAATTCAATTATTTTGCATTATTAATTTTACTTTTAAATCCGCCGCAAAGCGTTTTTGTTCTCGTATAGAAGCGAAATTTTATTTTTTCTCTTCTTTCCTTTCTGGACTCTCCAAATTAATAAATTCTTTGTTAGTAGCAAGCTTTGTTGGAGTAAGCGAAAGGAGCAATTACACATTCCTAACTGAAAGTCCCTTGGAGGATAACTATAATATAGTTTTCTCAGGATGAATTATTAGGCCTATAATTAAATATTAGAAGAAAACTAACACAAAATATCTTTAATTTAACAGTCTCTGGGACCAATTTGAATTAAAATAACCTATATATTATTAAAATAATCACATAGCGATCCATTGAAAACTTTGATCATAGCGTTGCCTGCGCTGGTTTACTTCCTTCCCCGTCAAATCAGCGACTACATCACACAAAGGTGCCATTGGTAAACAGTAAACAATTCCTGGTGGAGCTAGTTCCGGTAGCTCCTGTTTAGCCGCTGTCGCTGCGCTGCTCGGTGTAGGCGAAGTTGCTGCCATCGGCTTTTAATTTTCCTATATATTCCTAATATTCCTCTAAACGTTATTAAAGTTCTTTAACTCCGAATTATAGAAATTCGGTCGTTTTAATTTTATTTTGGTACTGGAAAAATTTGTTAAAAATTTACTGTATTAAGAAAACGATGAGGTTTTTTTAGAATGTACCATTTTGACGGGAAGCTCTATTCCTCCAAAAATTCTATTCCAAAAATTCTATTCCTCCAAAAATTCTCTGCATATAAAATAGTCTTTAGTGCAAATCATTTTTTGACATTATTAGATGTAAATGCGTTTTAACAGAGGAGTTCGTTATTTTTAACAGAGGAGTCCATTATTTTTAACAGAGGAGTTCACTTTTTTTGAAAAAGAACTCTGCACACTAATGCATTTTCCGGGTAACTCTAGACTTTTAGCAGAAACTATGAACAGATGAAATATTTTGTTCTTCTTCTTCTTCATGGCAAATGTTTAATGTGACGTGTTGCCATATGATGAAGGTAACTCTATTCTCAAGATATGGTACTTTTTTTGAACATGTAAAGAAAAAACACAGCTAACGGCTTTTTCATGTCAAAATATCATAAGTGTCAAAAATACCATAATGTTGTCATGAAGTCGAGAAGAAAAAAGTAAAATTAATCATTTGAAATCATATCTCGCAAATTTTCTGTTAAGCCATCAAGCATTTCTCTTAAAGCATCACACAATTTCGTAAATACTGTCATTTTCTGCTAAAAAACGATCGTAAGCTACCAAAGTAAAGAAATTCACAAAAAAAAAGAAGAAGAAAGTAAACAAGCAAAAAAAGCATCGACATAAATTTGAGACCGGTATTTCTCTATAATACATCAATGTGTCGACATATTGATTAACTCGAATATCATATATTCTATTTCATTTATACTCTATTCCATGCAGTAGATCGATGTCGCTTAAAGTTTCATTGCGGAATTTCTATCGATTCCATATTTATATATCCGATTCCCAATATGCCATAAAAAGTATTCTTTTTTTTAACAACATTTTGTCTGTTCACTTACATTTTTTTCATACTTTTCGCAAAAATTATTGGCAGTTTTAGTCTAAAGTACAAACAAAATCGAATGAGAAATGAGCTAATAAATATGTTCAAATCTTCAGGCTGTAAACACAAGTTAGAAAAAGAGTTCTTTAAACCAAAGCCTGAAAAACTTCATAATATTTATGCGCCAAAAAGGCTAATACAGCAGCATTTTGAAATTCATGTGCGATATAGTTTTCTTATTTCGTTAAAATTTACCTTGTGCCGAGAGATGGGATTGTTTGACCAAAGAAGTTGTGTTTTCTATCATAATCTTTAGCATCCGAGAGATGCCAACTATGTTGGCCATCATCAAAATTAAACTAACCTTGCGACATAAGCACTCTAAATAAATATAAAACAATGTAATTTTTTTACAGTCTATACTATAAATAAAAAGCCATATCTTAATACATGTTTGCATATAAAAGTTTCTTTAGAGCAAAGGATTTTTCGATCTCATTTAAATGCAAACGCGTTTTAACAGAAACTCAACGGCTTTTCACGTAAACTATGAATTCATGAATAATTTTGTCTTCTTCTTCTTTAATTCTATGACGATTATATGTCGACATTATATTTCTGGCTTCAACTCCTACGTGTTATTAAGAAAGTAGTGTAAAGAAAAAAAAAGAAGAATAGTGCAAAGCGTTAAATCATTAACGGAGATGTAACTGTGGGAAGCTAAATATGCTTCGATTAGATGATATTTCCCTAATAGAAATTTCCCGAACGCCGCATACTGCCATATGTTCTTAAAATGGAAACTTTGGACATAGAAAATTATTTATTATTTATTTATACCCTCACCATTCGGTATATTAAATTGTGCGGAACTATGTAATACCCAGAAGCCTTAGCCTCTCTGTTCGCCCGTTGTCTGTCTATGTAAATTGTGTTCACCATACATATCGAAATTTTTGAGACATTCTGATGAAATTTGGCACTTCGACGTTCTACATTGGTCTGAAATCATTAGATTCGCTGAGGCAATTTTTTGAAAACCCGTTGTCGTAGAACTGCTCATACGAAAACTGTATCTATAAATAGTAAAATGGTTTAATTCTGAATACCTCATGGCGAAAATTGCTACATAATAGTAAATTGACAAAGACATCAACCTTACCAAATTTGGACCACGTAGGTCTATTTTTTGGATACCAAAGCATATAACGATTCTCTGGAAATGTAAAACTTTGTGTGCCAAAAAAGCCTTTTTGTCAACATTTCATGATAAAAAGTGTAGCGAGAGTGGTTTAACATAAAAATTGAGTGGACTAAATTTGAAACATATGAGTCTATTTTTTCGACTCCACTCCATATAAGATTTCTCAAGAATAGTAAACCCTTCAGAATTAAAATTAATACATAACGATTGAGCAAAAAATTATCAATTCGAAATTTGGATCACATGGGTCTATTTTTTAGACGCTAACATATATAGGGGTTATCATCCAAAGCAAATCTTTTTATAAAGCGAAAGCCCAATTTTTTAATTTCTTACGACGGAAACTGATAAATAACAACATTTTTAGGAAGTAAATTAAGTTTACAAAATTTGGATCGCGTCAGGTCATGTTTCGAGCACCATCTAGAGTGCGGATTTTCATGAACGAGCGATGATTGCACTAAGGGAAGTGTTGTAGTGTATCTGATGGTCGACCCTGCTCGATTATAAGGCTCTTAGTTGTTTTGTCTTGAAAACATCCCAACAAATTTAGTTTTTATTCTAAGAATTGATCTGAATACATTAAATATATGAGGACAATGGTAATAATAAATCACAAGCAATCACAAGCATTCGCTACGAGCTGGTATCACATTTTATACATTTTATATTGGGGAAAATACTATTCCATAAGGCAATCTAAAGCATCTCCGGCAAAAACTAACCGTTATAACGAATTCAACTAAGCCATGAAAGGATTTTTCAGGAGTTGTTGTTGACGTATCCGTTATCCGGTGTAACTTTTTACGTAAACAATATGTAATCTTGGCCTTCAATTAGTTGCAAACTTTTTAAATTACGCTCAAAATCACCGTTTGTTAAATCCAGTTTCATGCATATGATCAAAGGCGGTTTCACTTGCGTGAAGTGTATAATTGGTATGGAAAATGTAAACTGACGTTTTTCCGTATCATAGTAATGATAATTTTTTTTAATTTTATCTGCAAAGCGAAAGGGTCAATAAATATTTTTTTGCAAAAAATAAGTGAAACATACTTTTATCAACATCGCAAAAGGCTTTTACTTTAAATTTCTCCAAACTTGGTAAATCGCGGAAAAAACGCCTACCCTGCTTGCCAGCATTCCATATAGTGAAGCCTTCTTTCCAAGGAATGTTTTGCAATTGATTTTCTATTAAGTATTTCAATCGTATATTCCAAATAGTGGCTGCATGAACACTAAAAGTAGTAGACTCTGTGTGATAACGATATTTGACTAGACATTCATTAACGCGTTTAATTTGGCCGTTTTTTTGTTTAATATGCTTGTAAAAGAATAACAAGTCCTCTGGGCAGCCCGAGCCATCCTCACAAAAGCCCCCTTGTATGCAATCATAAACTTGGCGATGACACATCCATGTTGGCATTATGATGGTCGGACCATTTGATGTGAAAATTTGCAAATTAAATTTCTCTTCCGATAAATCATTCGCCCATTTAGTAAACCGACATGTGGCATTACTAGGTATACGAACGAATTTCGAGCCTATTATCTGTTAAGCAAGAAGGAAACCTTAGTGTTTCTGATAATGATATTTAAATCCTTTGTACTTGTTTACCGCGTTTTTATATTGCTTGGCTAACTGATATTGTTTCAATAAACGTCCAGGCAGCATTTCGTCATCAACATCTTGAAAACATAAGTAACTACCGGTGGATGCGGCTATTGCTTTATTTCGCCCGTAGCCCACTGAGAATGTTATTTTAATATCGAGTGGTTGTGGTAGGTGCAAGCTATTCTTTATTACTAGACTTACCACCCTTACTAGCACCGGTCATATTTGTTACAATCCTCATGTCTACGTTATCATATTCTTTCAACTTTTTTTCCCATTCGCATAACATCTGAAAAGTGCAATCGCTGCTGCAATCATCAAACACACAAACTTCCACAAAAACTTCCGCCAAATTTCTTTGCGGTTTCTTCTCTTTATTTAAATGGTTCAGCGATGTGGTTCTACTTGAGATATTAGTTGTTGTTACACCTTGAGCATTGTTAGTTTTCTTCACAGCTGTTTGTTGTAAAATCGATTGCATGCAATTTGTAATCCATTTGGAACCATTCAATATCGTTATAATAACTGACTGAAGGAAAGTGAGAATTATTTTTCATTAAGTTATTTCCAATCACTTACAATAATATCATTTATTTCGCGTTCTTGTGGCATTTGTTCGTTTTTTGTTTATTTTTTATTTACTTTTTTTTTTTTAAATTGAAGATTTTTTGTTTATTATTCCTCTTCTTGTTGATTCTCTAGCAATGATTCCATTTGCTGCTGCGTTTTATTTATGTTGTATACATATGTTTAAATAAAATCTCATTTCTCTCTCTTGATACTACTAACAACAACAGAGTACATGTAGAACTATGCATATATATTTTTTTTTTTTCTTATATATTATTATGTATATAATAATGTCATCATTTGCTTGCGATTTTTATATCATGTAATGTTTTTCAATTTTTATTTGTGTTTTCATCTCTGTACTTGGATATGTGTTTTTACTAAATTGTAAAAAAAAAAAACTACATTTCTCATAAGATTCAACATTAATCTGTTCTAGGCTACCGTAAAGAGCAGAGAGCAGTCGTCCAAAGAAATCATTTCTTTTTTTTTTATCAAATTTTTAATGGCTTTGCATAAGAAATATGAAAAGTGTTTATGTGCTTTTTATGTTAGTTTTTTTCTTTCACTTCGCATCATTATTATTAAAATGTTTTATATCGGAAATCTTATAAATGAGAATGATTTTGCATCAATCAATTCGTGTAGGCATGTGACGAGTAATGGGGAATTGAAATTATTACAGCAAGGAATAAAAGAAGTGTTTTTTTTTTTAAATATATTTTAATACTTAAGATATTTTTTATTTTTTTGTTGTCATAAAAATTTTCTGTTTCAACATTAATATAATATCGTTTAGATCATTATTGGATAAATGCTATGATATACTGATTAATGAAAAAGTAAACAGTTTTGCTTTTTCTGATACTTTTGCTAATTATACAAAATTTTACTAAATTAAAAATATTCTTTTTTTTCTCATTCTTTAAAAATTAAATTTTTTTTTTAAAAGTAAATTGACCTGAAATTTTTTGTTATGAGTTAAAATAAAAATGAAAAAAATACCGCAGTATAATAATATTATTAAAAATTAAACGCAATTGTCTGTTCATTCGCGTAAGTGTTCTATGCAAATTTAACCAAACTGCTAATGTGTTGTTTAGAACGTTTTTTCTATAAATTGACTAAACAGACATGTACAATTTCCAATATGGAAAAATTTATATATATATATATATATATATGCATAGAAATGAATGTAAAAGAGAAAAACGATGCGATCAGTCTTCTATATACAAAGAAAATTGAAGATGTCTAGTATTTCTTGGAATGTCACACACAAATTAGATTTGTAAGCATTTTCGGGTAAAGTCTTTACTTTTATTGTAAACTTCTTCGAATGCCGTAATTAGATTGTCCAATCCCCTTAGAAGGCCCTCTTCATGATTGCCCGGCACCCACTCGGAACGATGATTTACTTTGATGTTAACCGGCAATGGTCTCGATTTGACAAAATCAATTATCCAACAGCCCACGCGACTATGATCGTAAACAATAAATATACTGGAGCCAATAATTTCGTGTGTTTGAAAGAACGATGAACGTTCAATGACGGACCGCATGTGCTTTAAACGTTTAATAATCTCTTTCTGTACCCCTCTTTGCGATCCGATAAATTGTTCAATTGTTTGAGAAATTTGCTCAGATGATCGAACCGTTTTCAGATCGTTGATAGGTTTTTTTCCACGTAAACGCAACGCCTCTATGCGAAAACCTTTGGTCTGTGAAGAAGACATAGCTTCACGAAATAACATATAACGCAATTTTGTAACGGCTTGAGCTTCATGCTCCTCTGCAGTAGGCGCATTCCTATCCACACTCAACATTTTCTGATATAAATCAGGTCTTAGTGTTTTGTTACTGACTTCGGACTCCAAGAATGTACGACAACCCATTTTGATGTCTATTAAGCACGGATCTTTGAAGCCATTAAGTAAATCTTGCAATTCAATAAAACGATCCCCCGTATCAAGCTGCACGGAACCAAAGAATCGTGGCACAATTGTTGCGGTTTCCGGTTCCATAGAAATATGCCGATACGCCAAAACTTCGTAGTCGTTGAAAGTGTTTACGCGTTTGCGTACTACACCGCTGCACGTGGGAACAATGCTTTAAAGTTAAAAAACGAAAAATTAATTTTAACGAATAACGTAAGTAAAAAATGGTTGGGTATTACCTTTCCGGATGACCTGAAAGTTGGAGCCAACCGTTTGGGTGATTTTGTTTGCCTTGCGGTTGCCTTTGTGTTTGCTGCTCCTGCTGTTGTTGCAAAAGAATGGGTGTGGCAGGCGCACTTAGTTCTAAGGCGTTCTAGCGATACATGAAAATAAAGGTAAATAAATTATTTAATTATTAAATATATCGTTTTAAATAATTAGACAGCTTTGAATGTTTCTCCAAGCAACTCTAAAATAAAGTCATAGTCATGTAAATAGCATCCGTTTCGTCATAAGGATAAATACTAATACTTGCTAAAAGATTTGTATGCAAGAGTTTATTTATTTTATTTCTGATATTAATTAAATAAATAATTTAATAAAATAAAAAAGTTACAATTAAAAAATATTTTCTTATTGACAAATTGCATTTGCATTTTTCGTGTTATTCTCGTCTGCAAAGAACGAAGGCAGAGGTGTTCTTAAGTGATGTTGGACGGCAAGTCCGTCCTTTGTTCGGTTTCGTCTATTTCCAATACAATTGTATCCGCCCGATTTTTGACTTTTGCCAAATCTGAAGGCGATATTTTCATCTTTGCGAATGGAACTATATTTACCACAGATATTACACAAACGGACAAAGGGACGGTTGGACATATAAATGGACAGACATGCTTAAGTGGTAGCTTTACTGCGTCTTTAAAAGTTCCTTCTGAAAGGGCTTGATAAAAATACGAATGAATTTGAATTCACTACGTCAGTCTTACATATTATTTTCCGTTCAGTCCATTCGTCCATTTGTCTTGGAGTTAGCAGGAAGTTTGTTGGAAATTACATTTCCATTTTTGCATTACAAAGCTTAAAATATGTCTTAGGAACTTACAATGGCGAGAAATTTCAATAGCGACATGCGATTCGGTATATCAAAATCTGATTGTTTCAGGTAATGGGCAAAATCTTCGCTTGTCCTGCGACCTTTGTGATCCTAAAATGAGATAGAGAAAAAGAGAAGAAAGAATTAAATCAAAGAAGTTCAAGTTTCAAATAATTATGAAAAACCAAAAATTAATCATTTAAGTAATCGAGTACGTAAGAATCGCGAATATCAAGTCAGTGAGTTCAGCGAGTTCAAATCTCAAATGTGGCAGCACTTATTTCGAGGTCGTCGCAATCAGTAGGTTGGGGCCACAACCTTCCTTTCTATTTCCTTACTCTTTTCTGACCGTCTCTGTGTCACACGAATAGGCGACATCGTCCCGCTTATTACATAAGCATTAAGTTTGTGCGAATGTATGCAACACGCAGAAGATTTTAAGATAGACCCGCCTTTTATTATACCAATCGATTCGGTATCATTTTCTGAATCGATTTACGTTCGTCTGTCCATAAGTACAGCCATCTGTTTAATCTCTACCACGTCATAACTTTGAGATATTTAAACGTAATTTGGGTGTTGGTTCAAGGATGAAACCTTTTAAAAATATATTTGGATCGGATTACATTTGAGACTACTCCCCACCTTGCCTCTCTCCTTTTTTTTGAGAAAGTCATTATATGAAGAACAAATTTTCAAATTTGCAAAATATAAAGAAAGAGATGGCCGGACAGCCGGACAAATGGGGAGTCGCTCTGAATGTTGCATATATCTGCAAATGCTACTTTATGCTTTATGCTTATGTACGCAAGCGGCGTAGGGTTGTATTTTCAGAGCAATGTATTTCACCGCATACTATGCTGCATACTGCTTTGGTCCTTGTCTCATATAAAAGTTGCCATGAAAAGTATGCGCTTACATGAAAATATATATGAATGTTATTTTTGGTATTTTACCCCAAAAAAGCAAAGGAAGAATTGTATTAGACAGAATTTTCTAGAATATTTAAAAATCGGTCATGTCTGACTGCATTCGTTTACCATCGGTAGAGAGAGAGAGAGAGAGAGAGAGATAAATACTTATTGATTACTTTGTCGCATTTGAAAAAAAATTAAAAAAAAAACAAATTGGCTTTTGCTCAGAACGAAGAATGAATGGTTTTAGAATTTTATATAATTCCAAGAACTACGTATGTAAGTAAAACGAAGCGCTTATGAAAGATTGATTCAATTCTTTTGAAATTCGATGAATGAATTGGAAAAATTGACAGACTAAAGTTTATATGAAACAAAGAGAACTAGTTGGGTTAATTAAAACTTTGTACAAACTTATTATGGAATGAAATTTTTATGATGTCATTACAAATCTTCAATCCATATGCATGAAGTGAAAAAAACCAGTCATTTTTACATTCATCACTTAAGAACGCGAATAGAACAGTTCTTGCTTGTGGTTATAACATTCGGAAATAGGCGTAAGATCGGCTGATGAGTAATCGATCTTAGTTAGAGAATAACGACTAGCATGAGATTCAGTGTTCATTTAACCTTCCGTCCGTGCATCCATGAGTATGCCATACGCCCTGTATTGTTGAAAAGTTGTAAACTAGAAAAAAAGCCCGACATAGGGCAAAGCAAGGTTTGTAAATAGCAATCCATAACATTTCTTAGGGGATTTTAAAAGGTTTTTGCTCTCTCAAGTCGTATTATGGCGCATTAGAAAGGCAAGAATCGGTTAGAGAAGTTACGTAGGATTGGATACAAACAGCAGATAAGCAATTAGCAGTGAAAATTTAATGAACCGAATTTCAATTCGAATTTCGAATCGACTCTGTTACAAAACAAAAGGGATTTGAAAGTTTGAAGAGATTGGATGAGGGATTATTTAAAGCGATTAATAGAGCTACATAAACTGTGACGAAACCTTGATTGCGATCATTTAAGATAAAGCTTTGATTTTGCTGGAACTGGAATGAATCCGTACATCATCTGATGCTGATTAACTGAGTGGGTGATCTCCCTATTGTGATCAATCAATGGGATTCAAGCGTGCAATTAAGTCAAAGTGTCCAGAGTTAAGCAATAACAAAGCCATCGTATGCTGTCAGTACAATTACGGACCAGGCGCATCTTTAATGGGCTGCCACAAATTGATAGAGATTGGCTGGGAAGCATATAGTTTGGCCTTTAAACCTAAGAACAGTTTTGATCGGTTAAAGCATTCAAAACTAGCTTGGCTTAGTTCTTTGTCGAAAAATTCCAAAAGTCCTGCTATGATGAGGTTGATAGTAGCTTTACCAGCAAAATAATAAAAATGTCATTACTCGAAATAACAAAAATTTTGAGTTGAAAAGAAGTGTTGAAAAATATGTACAAAGAGAATATTTATTATGACCTTGTAAAACTGTAGCTCAGGAAACGGCCGGTGGTCTCCGCAAAACGAAGACCATATTTGGCACAATTGTTTAAGTTGTGACCTATAAGGGACATTGAAAATTCAATGTTTTGCTGTTCAAATTCAAATGTTTTCTTATATTTTTGCTACTAAAAAAACGTCAATAACAAAATCTGACTCATTGCGAATTAATAAAACACTTCCCAACTTTTATGGTTCGTCATGAAGCGAACACAACTTTTTTACGTTTTTTAAATGAAACAAATTAAATTTGGCTAACCCCTTACGGGAATAGACATAACACTTTGAATTTAATTTTTGTTATATATATAGAATTAGTTTTAATTGTTTTATCCGTATTATTAATGCGTTTGAAATTTATTTTTAATGATTTTACTAATGATAATAATAATAATAATAATAATAATAATAATAGTAATAGTGATAATGATAATAATTAACACTTAGTTCTTGTATTAATGATGCCAACGAATAAGAAATTTGTATTCGCCTTAGTAAGAATCTTCAAAAGAGCACATCATCAAGATTGGAAAATACTTTTCAAGTCTGGGCGTGTCGCCATTGACTGCTTTCTTAGTAGGCCTCACAAATGCTTGCACCAGCTTTTAGATCATTAATTTTTATAAAGGTAGTGAAGAATTTGAGACGCTAGTACGGCCAAACTAGAAAAAGGTCATCTATATTCACCTATATCACGCGAATCTATATAAAAGCACCTATCGAATAAGCAAAAAACATTAAACTTTTCTACAGGGAACTATTTTTAACGATTTTTTGAAATTTGTATGTGAACGAACGAATTTGATATTAAAATCCAACTACATTTCAATTGGAATTATTTAATATTGGTGTCTTTGCTAATTAAATTCATTTTCACCCAAGTCTCATATTTGGGTGTTCTCCCATGTGCATTTTACCCTAATATACAAATTTCAAAATTCAACTGGATTTTAATTGGAATTATTTTATATTGGTAGGTGTCTTTGCTAGTTCGAATTCGAATTTATCTTCACACCCTTACTTTTATAGGTATATTTCTTGGAATGCTCATTGTGGGCGTATTTATCGAGAATTTGGTACCGAGCTTAGCGTAGCATCTGCTTTAGTTTGAAAACTAGAGGTCTTTGATACTGTGGCCGTGATTGTGAGCCGAATGCACGTGAACTAAGAATATACATATGTTAAATGTCGGTTGTCCTAATTTTTGAGATACTGAGACTCTTGGGAAGGATTTGATTGATTTAGAATTTTACGTTTACGAAGAGCATAGATGATTATGATCCTATGATTATATCTTGGTGTTGCGAACCACACAAGTGGTAGAGTCTCACCTTTTAACAGGGGATAGAATAAATTGGAAAGATATTTTTGAAGATTTTGAGAAGGATCCCACAAATTAACAAGATTTGAGTTGACGAAGACAGTCTACGTTCTTCATGTTTATGTCTTTCCAGGATTATACGATACAATGGTAAAAATTGTAGAGAACATTCACGAAAGGAAAACAGTGTGTAACACCGTGAAAGATGGTACATATGGGTGATTTTGATAACGACGGATGAATTAATCAGTTAAGACTTTATGACCTGGAATTCCTTACAAGGTATTTAAAACACTGTCATCTAAAGCGATCAAAAAAGCAAAAGTCGGCTGGTAGTAGACTATCTTGGAAAGGGACAAAGGATCAAAAGTGAATATTACGTGACGTTGTTAGTGCCTTTGAATGATGTTGTTGAAAAAAAAACAACCGTCATATTAGACCGGGAACTTATTGAGTGATATGATATAGTAATAACAATGCAAATTTTTTTTTTACACCAAAGCGAAGGTGAGAACTGAGAGAGAAAGTCACTGATATGAAAAGCAAAGAGAAGAATATGGCCTACGGTCTCCAGTTAAACTTAAACTTCGGCCCATTTAGAAAAGAGTTTAAGACTACCATCATCTTCGATTTGTTGATAGTTTGTCATTTTTAAAAAGTGTATTAAACTTCATATTTTAATGATTGACGTGTGGTGTCCATATAAATTCCATATAAAATGTTAATTTTTTGAAATTTTACCTCTTAATTAAGCATTCAGTTCATTGTTTTATATTCGGAGATATTTACACGCAATAATATTATAATTTAATACATTGACGTCAATCTATGCCGTTTATAAGGAAGTCAGTCTTGCTTCTTTATAGTAGCTTATTACACAGGAATTAAAAAATTTATAAGAATTTTTTTTTTATATTTTAAATTAATGTAGTCACTTGACTAATTCATATATGATTGATTAGCGCATCGACTATTTTTTTTTTTGATTGATTGGCGTGAATATGAAGAGTGCGCCTATATATCAGATATAAAGTTAAAAAAAAAAAAAAGAGGTAGTAACGCCAACCCATGCACAGAATAACACAGAAACAATCTCTCAAAAGTAAACGAGCATGTTTCCATGATGTCACGATGTTCTCTATTCCTTGCTGCGACAATATTGAAATAACACTTGATTTCTTTATATGTTTAATGGCAACAAAAATTGAAGGCAAATGAAAAATGCAATGGGGACAGTCATCGTTAAGATGCACTCCAAATAATACTATATCGCATTTGATAATCCTGTTGGAACTCTGTGCCTATCTCGCTGAAAAGTAAAGTAAAAACAAAGTATATACATATATATATATGTATGTGTAAATATATTCCCTTTTGCAATGTTTCTTAAAGGAATGTGCTGTTGAATCACGATAGATGATGAAATTGGACACGCTCGCATAATTCGAAGAATAAACAATTATGGCGTAGTTCAGGCTAGCCACCAGTACAGACAGTGAAAGCAAGTATCTATTGGTGTCCCAGTCGCAAGTTCAACTCGTCTAACACAGTAGAGCTATTACTGACAATGGATGCAATTAAGCTGATCGTGAAAGTGACAGCAGCAACTGCAAGTGAATAGAAATTGTAGGGTGAATTTTCGACATTGCTATTGCTAATGAGCACGCGAGCAATGCAATGCTTCGATTGTTATTACAGTACTCATAAGCTGGTTGTCTCACCGAAGACAGTTTCTACTTTTGCGGTCATATTCATAATTCCCTAGAAAGTAGGGCAAGTAGTAGCTAATTATTAATTAAAATATTGAATAAAATATTTTTTATAATCTCTTTGAATTTTACAAAAAAATCCCCTAAAACTTATTTATCCACCAAACATGTAAACATGAATCCCCAGTTATATAGAAAAAGCAAACACTTTACTCTGCAAAAAAACACACGAAAAGCTTAACTAAATGTCTTGGGAAGTATGAAAAGTATGTAGTATGTTGCATAAGATATTCTAATAAACAATTTAAATATCTGAAGGAATTGCTTTTAAATGTTCAAATGAATTGTTTATCGCATATAAGTATTCCTCATATTTGCATATCTTGTATTGAATTTTTCTCTGTCAACCAACCAACAAACCAACCCAATAATTCGTAGTAAAAAAAAAATTAATGGAAACAGAATATAATGGGTTTTATATTACTGGGAACTAACTAAGTGAGGGAAGCGTACAATCGATGTTCTTTATAATTTTCCAACGACTAATCTTAATTTCGTCCGTTTAAGTAGCGCAGAGACTACACTCTGTAGTTTAACTCGTTTGCATTTAATACGGAGATGGGTGTACAAAGACTGATAAAAAGTTTATTTCAATATCTTGATTCTGAAAAAAAACATCACTTGTGGGAACAAGCGCTAAAGTTAAGTTTCTTCAAAATTATCCCCACGGCCATCTCCAACAAATCGAAGGCAAAGCAACAATTTGTTTGATCCCGGCCAAAGAGTTATAACAATTGCTATAAGCAATTATAGGGTGAATAGAGAAAAGTTATTATATACGCTGTACTTTACATTATAAACAATTTGGTTGATCCCGGCCAAAGAGATATAACAACTGCTATAAGCAATTGTAGGGTGGATAAGGAAAAGTTATTATCTATGCTTTAAAAAATATGTATCTCCCTACATACTTATGATATGATAGATTTAATAAAGTCTGTAGCGACAGAATGATAAGAAGGAAGCACATACTTTGCTCAAACGTATTAATTAATGAAATTATTATTAAATCACGTCTTTGCACTAAAGAACTCTTCAATAGCTAGAGCGTATCAAAGATCAGCTTTTGAACTTGCGACAGAGCAACAGTCAGTCACAAGCATAACCTTTGTTTGTTGCTTAAATTATTCGCAGCGGTTTATTAAAAATGTGTAAATGTTTACAGTAAATGCTGCATTGGAAAACAGTGAAATATTGTTTTCCACTAAATACTTGGTAATGTTCACTTCCTCGGCACATTCTATTATGTTCACAGTTGATTTGTTTTCGTTTAAAATACAATTTGAGTTTTCACAAAAACATTATTTTTAAATTAATTTAATTTCCTTCTCTTTTCTTTTTGAAGACCTTTTACAAAGTTTTTGACACACAATCATTTGTTGTATGAAATAGAGATCACCGAAGGATGAGCGGTATATTCATTAAAACGTTAAAACGTTCGCAACGTCCAGAAGGAAGCCTCAGAGATTCCGGAAAGTATATATATTCCTGATCAGAAACGAATTCTAAATCGATTTAAGCATCTCCGTCTGTCCGTCTGTGCAATGTCTGCTATAAATATTTTCCTGGCCGCAAAATAAAGCTTGCGTCTTCAAATTTGGCGAAAACATTGGAAGTTCTTGGACGTAAGTTGGTGTCGAAAATCGGCCAAATTGGTCGAAGGACACGTTCACAGTTTCACGTAAACTGAAAACATCTCTGTTGGTATTTTGCTCTTTACTCATAAACTATAGCAGATAAATATACAAAAATTTGAACGCATATTCTATGGGCGATGCTGTAGCATTTGTGCACAAAAATGGGAAAAATAAACCACGCCTACCCAATATTAGAGTGTTTAAAAATTTAATAATTCTTTCTATAACTTTATAAGGCGCAGAAACAAGCTTCAAAAACCTCGTAAAGTATACAAATTCTTGGCCAGTTTCAAATCTTCAATCACCTAAACATGTCCGCCTTTCTGTCTGTCTGTTTGCACAATTTTTGCAGTATGTGTGGTAAACATTCTTCCGTTAGCGAAAATGAAGATATCGCTTACAAATTTGCAAAAGAATTTGCAATTGTCGTAAACTTTTCAAAGGACACGCCTACAACGTTCACATACCTTTACGACAAAAACTTTTGTATTGAAAATAGAAGAAATCCTACGCTACGTCCACTGCCTATTATAGACCACGAAAATTTTGTTCTTCTACTTCTTTTGTCTTTTTTTGGGGTAAATGGTGATGGCAGCATTTGAGGAAAGCATTAAGTTTTACATTTAATTAGGTAATAAATGGAAAATATTGAAGGAGTAATTGAAGTTTTAAACTTTCGAATAAGAAAACCTCACATACAACGATTGAATATCTTTTTATTAATTTGGGCGAAGTTGAATTTTTACAAAACACTGTTTTCTTACTCTAACAACAACGAAGATGAGGATGTGAATGTTAATGTTGACGAAATTGTATTAAAGTGTTTGTGTCTTTAAGCTTCTCAGAGTATTAATGGGAAGAGAACGAGAACTAGAGCGAAAAAACCAACGAAAGAGAGTGTGCATTAAATCGTGCTGCCTTTGTGTCTTTATTTTTGAGCCATTGAAAATTCTTGAAACGTACAGATAACGATCGTTACTAAAGCGTTAATATGTATTTTTGAATGTACGGTAGTCTAAGTATGAAAACTTTGCCCAAGGAGATAATGAATATTGAACACCACGCGTTCATTATCATCATATATTAAAATTCATACACAATAACATAAGTTAAAGGCTTCTTCTTTTTACACTCCGAGCGGCAAAGAAGTGGGTAGCTAAGGTGAAGACCATGGACAGAGGCAACTGTTGTGTCGACGTGTTTTGCTCGCTCATTGAAAAATCTCTGGCAGGCCAAGAGTAGACAAAAATTTTCAGATTCAATTGTTGCGTGGTACCTGCCTTAGATTTAGAAATCGTTCTTGGGAAAATTTCGCGTTGGCAGTGATCCCATTCAATTTGGGGGGAAGAGAGCATAGATTCCACCGTTTGCACGGATGTTTGTAATGCAAAGAAGGAAAAGGTTTGCAGTAAACTTTTGCGTTAATTGGAAAGAGTGGCATGATATGATAACACTCTCACGCGTGATCGGATTGAAGAGAGATGAGTGATGCAATATAAACTAAAGGTTTCATTCCAACAGGCGGGCGTCAGTGTTAAACTTCTAGCTAAACAAACATTTATACTTAGACGAGAAAAACCAGAAACAAAAAAAAATGTATCGGGTCTAACGATAATTCCGTATCAAAGTTTTAGCAAATGCAGTTCACACTTGTTTTTCCATTTATCTATATGCCAAACATGTGGATTGTATTTCATGGAGTAAACGCTGTATTCAGTGTCGACTTTTGGTTAAAAAGTATTTACCGACTTCAACTATATATTAAAAATGAAAGGAAAAATGTATGTGTATGTTCGATATGCATTCCACTACAATTTAGTTTCAGAAACCAAAAATGCTTTCCAAACGATAGAGACAGAGCTGTTGTAATTTATAATGTATGGCCGAAGTTGTTTACGAAATGTCATCGCAATCCATGAACGGATCAGCGATCTGACTAGTGACGATTAAAATAGGATTAAATCGATTCCGATAGATAGTTGCCAGTACCAACTTTTCGTGGTATTTATAGCTTAAAGCCAATAAAAACTATTTAGAAAGAGAAGAAGTAAACAGAAAGAGAAAGGAATTGTAGGTGTGTTTTTGTAGATTTCTTTTATTCTTTTATTCTTTTATTTTTTACATTAATCTCTGTTTCACCCAGCAATGGTCACAATCAAGTACTTAGTTTTTGCCGTCGGTTTTTTTGTTTTTTTTTCAAGCAATGTTTTGCACACGCATCTAGTTTTGCAACATGACGTAAATACTGACCTTAATAAACGAACTCACTATATAACATCATACATGCGGTGAATACGTGGTACGTGCTATTCATACCAATGTTTGTTGCTGTACATATATTAAACTGTTTTTAGTCTAATTTTGTGATTCGTACTTAATAGCGAATAAATAGCTTCGTAGGTTATATAAATATATGTATGTGTAGTAGAGAGGTTCCGAGAGTCTGTCTATGGCCGTTGCTATCACTACACAACATTGTCTTCCCGGAATTATGAAAAACACAGCCTCTAAGTGTTATCTTGTGTTAATCTTCTTAAGAAAATTCGAAAAATGTCTCTCTAATCTCGATTTCAAAAATGTCTATGGATGTCTCTATATTCACATATAATTGGAAAGCTGTTATAACATCGGAAAAATTCAAAAATTTCAATGTATTCTATTTTTCAAAAGCAATCAAAGCAATGGAAGTAATTATTGGAAAATCAGGAGGATCAAGTTTTAAAACAAAAAGAAACAAATAAAAAAATTATATTCGATCGCGACCGAAACTTTCATATCCATCGTCATTATCTTAAAAGAGGCAAAATGTAAAGCAACGACATTTTCATGCTCTATAACATGCAGTAGGCGCGGCTGTTTTCGAAAGAAAAGTTTTTTTCGTATAGGCGTCTGGTCGTTGTAAGTATGTCCTCTGAAAAGTTGAGGCCACTTCCAAATTTGTAGGCGATATCTCCATTTTCCCTAACGGGAGAGTGTTTACCACACATACTACTACGCAGTTGGGCAGCCGGACTGATGGACAAACGAAAAGATGAACGAATGCTTAGGCGCATTTCAAATTTGAAACTGATTTTTGAAACTTATTTTTGATACACCATAATATTTGGTAGGCGTGGTCAATTTTTTTGCTATAGCATCGCCCATAGAATATGCGTTCAAAGTTTATGAGTAATGAGCAAAAATCAATTTTTCATTACCTTTGAAAAACGGAGGTGTTCTCAGTTTACTTGGTACTGTGGCCGTGTCCTTCGGCCGATTGGGCCCGTTCTCAATACCAACCGGCGGGCCAGAACTTCCAATGTGTTCCAATGTTTAAAATCGACAGTATACAGGCGGACAACCAGACGGGCAGACGGGCATGGTTAAATTCACCCACAATTTGATGCTGATCAAGAATATATATACTTTGTTAAGTCAGCGAACAGCATAAATTAATTGTACACCTTATTAAGGCCCAGACAAAGAACAAAAATTTTTATTAATTCATTAAATTTCTGTCATATCGTGTCAAGTTAACCTTTATTTTGTATGAGAGATCGAAATTTTGTATTCACACTGTGCTTTCATTTTGAACAAAGCGGCGAATCACCGGATGTGGACTCGCTGAATATTTTAAGAAGAAGAAGAGAACTTTGCCGCCATTATATTTCAGTGACTGAAAAACTTTCACATCAATCTAATTATCACCTAAGAGCATAAAAAATTATGAACCATGAAAATTTACTAAGCAGTTTTGGCGATTGGCTGTTGGCGATTTTGCAGATTGCTGACGATGCATTCGTGAATGTCCGTTAAGTGAACGTCCACTTAATTGATGTTTAGGACGTGCTCATAGGCGATTTAAGACGTCGTAGTAGAGAGCTGAAAATGTGAGTCGAAACGCTAATACATACAAAGAAAAGCCACCCTTGTCGAATGCTTAAATCATCTCCAAGCGATCATGAATGCATTTGCCAACATATTACGGACAATTTAATTAAAACCTCGAAATTTAGAAATTCTTTGTCGTCGTCCCACCTTCGTGATGGCGTACAATAAGATTATGTACATATATGCAAATATAAATGTAAATAAAATGAAATAACATTAAGTATAAGATTCTTTTTCAGCATCGTAAGAGAATTATATTCGATTGTGATCGAATGCAATAATAAAGCAATAAATGCGGAAAGCATAGATAAGCGAACGGCAAAGGTATAAATTTCGTGTGCTTGTAAAATAAAAAAAAAAATTGGAAACTGATATAATCAAATATATATGGAAACCGTAGTAGTAGCAGTAAAGATATTAAGTAAGTCTCTCGAGCCGAATTTTAAGCGGTATGCGCGTGGATATGTGTGCTGTTTTTTTGTCGAAGGCGTTGCATAGTAATTTTGAAGAAATGAAAGTGAAGTTCAAAACCATCGTAAATTTGTCATTGTGATCGATTTCTCCTTTCCTTATAGAATTAATAATGAGCATGGATTTTGCTATAGCAACTGCACCTTCTAGTTTGTGTGATCGTGTTAAACGATCACTTGGCTATCACAATCACTTGACTATTGGAATACTCATACCGCAAATGGGTACAACGTTGGACGTTCCTAAGTAAGGCAAGACTTCAATGACGTCGGAACGAAAAGCCGTAGGAAACTTGATGACTGGATTTTTGTGTATACTATTTGCTTAAAGAGCTCAAGAGCTCAAGCTCATAGCGTTCACATTGATTTCTTGGATCATTTCTTATTCTTCGGTAGCCAGCAGTTAGGAAGTCTTGCCCACCAACACAAGTTTTATAAAGATTCGAATTCGTTTTTGGCTGTGATTTCTCGATTTAAGTCAACACCTCGCGACCTTATATAAATTCGAACCTGATTTCTCTCGAAGCTAATAAACTAATGTATAAACACAATTTGTTTCCATATGCAAACTTATACAACTCCCTAACGAATGCTAGAACGAAACAGGATTATCTTGAAAGTTATTTTTCGTTTCTCTTGTTTTCTTATATTTAATGGATCTTTTGATTTGTATCGAGTCCGAATTCTACTTGTATTCAGTTGTGATTACTCGACCGTATCGCGTAAGTTATCTCAGAAGCAAATTAGTTTAGAAAGCCGAAATTCAATGCAAAGCATGGAGAAAGATACCAAAAACAGAGAGGAACTCAGTTGACTTGCTCCTACAGCTTAGCCAGCTAACCCACGCAAATCAATTTTCTTAAGGAGAAACTATGTATCAGCGCTTATTTTCCTTCCGAGCATTTAGTTTGTACAAGTGGCAGTTGAGGCGAAAGGCCATTCGAATCAACCTAATGGATAAAGTCGAGGAATCGATGCAACCCGCATCACGAGCTTGTCGCCCAGTAATTAAGATAATAAAAGAATTCTCAAAAAGTCAAGAAGAATTCACTTACGGCTTGAAGTAAATATTAATTCTGAGTTTTGTATCGTGAAATTGTACCGAGTCCGCCTACTTTCTTAACAGATTTTTTATTATTATTGTTAGCTTAATATTTAGGATTCAATCAAAACCAAGTATGACTTTTTCGATAAATACAAAAATTATAAAAATTTGCTCAATAACAATTTTCTTCTTTTTCTTCTTCTTTTCTTTGTCATTTTTTCTTTTTTTAATGTGAATTGTTACAAAAATCTTTGAATATTGTTTTTATAAGCAGGTTTATCCGATCTTATGCAAAATGAGGTAGAAACTTATCACGTATAAACCTGGTTGCTGCTGATGGTTGGGCTACGTAAAGCAATTGACGTCACTTTTACACCTGGAAAGTAAACGTATTCATTGTGTTTCCTATTACAAAAAAACATTATCCAAAGTTGTCTTGTGCATGTTTACATGCAGCTTATATTGCGTCGATTGAGTCGAATCGCTTAATACCCACCATGCAAGCATGACAATATTGCTGCACACATAATAAAAACCTTTCTACAAATCACATAATCCGCACTAACTTTTACTGCACATATCTCGGTAAATGCAATTTTCTTTATGTTTTATTATCCTTTTCCCATTTTGGGCCCAAATCCTAATTACTTCTACAACACGTAAGCAATATGGAATTACGTTGGATTGATTGTTGGTCAGTGTGAGAAGATTGCGTCAACTCACAAATTAAGTTCCTATATGTGTGATTACTTTCTCATGGCGAAAAGAGCAAAGTATACTAATTACCTTAATTTACTTATAGCACACACTTTTGATCAGCTAAGTCGAGACCTGACTCATCGGTAAAATATTTAACATTTAATACTTTATCGCAGATATTTATTTGGTCGACTTATAATAGAGATAATAAATGAGAAATTATTTATGACTGATCGTTTTTGGAAAATGCTTTGCTTTTTATAAATATTGAATTACATTTTTTTTGTATATATAAACGCACCTCATTGTTGTTAATAGATCTTCCTAGAGTTTCTTTGCTTTTGTTCCTTAAGTTACGATTACGGCGCTTTGCCGTTGCTTCATTATTTGTGTAAGTGTCCAGAGCAATTATTTTCCATAACTGTTTCCATTTAATATTATCAATGCATGAAAATCGCAGTTTGTCCTGCGCCTCCCAGCACATATTAGAGGTCTCTCCATTACCAGTAGTAGTAGTGGGTTGCAAGATTGTAGAAGTCATTTTCATTTGTCAAAGAAAAAAAAACTCTTTTTTTATTCTTATCTTTATTTATTTTTCGAAAGTAAAAGTTCCCCAGACGTTTTAACTCTTTTTTTTTTTTTTTGTTTGGTTATATGCTTTTTTCCAATGAATTTTTCTTATTAAAAAAAAAAAAAAAAAAACTTTAACTTTTATTAAAAGTTCTTCTTCAATACAAAGGCGATTGTTTCATCCAAACAACAGACACTTAGGTTAACACATTGCCCCGATACTATTTCTTTAAACTTTTTGACGATTTTTGCGATCTTCGCCTTTATCATGAGACTGGTTTTTTATGCAACATCATCTTTAATATCTTCACAAATATTTCATTTTGTTTGTTACTTCAGCTTGTGTTTTATTTTCGCTTATACGAACGTAATGAATTTGCACCGTAAGCGCTCTTGTATAAATATATAAAAGTCGTCGTCGACTTGTCTTACTTACTGTTCTGTTGTTTGATTTCTCCATTTCTCTACTTATCAAGCACTTTTTCAATCTTTCTCTGTCTTACTCATTCTCTCTCTCCTCTCTCCAGTCTCTCGCGGGTATCTCTTAACTAACTCACTTCAGTTTGAATTTATTTTTGGAAATGTGTATTATGGCATGCCATGGCGTTACACATTACTCTACAAAACTTAAGATGTAGTTGTTGTTTTATTTCTTACAAACTCTCTCTCTCTCTCTCTCTCTTGCTAAACAAAATATATTTTTAAGGCTGATGAATATATTTATTTTATATTAGCGTTTGTATGTGTTTTTAAAAAGTCTTGATTAGAAATCAGTTCAGTCAAATTACTACAAACATGACAAACCTTGCTGTCGAGTATGGCATGATCACTACTGGGGTAGGTATTAGAATAACCATAATTTTCTTGGGCTTTCTGTGCGCAAAGCGTTACAGGAAAGAGTTTACTTTTACAACTCTGCAGAAGTTGGACAAGATCGATCGTTATATACTCTACATCGTCCATCTCAATTGTCGCTTCTTTTAAGCATTTTCAAGTTTTCAAGCGATACCTTCCAAACCGGTAGTGTAGGGAGTAACACGGTAGTGTACAAAGTGAAAATATCGATAAAATTCTTACCTCTATGTTGAGCGCTCTTAACATGCCCAGAGATCGCCCAGACATACGGACAGGTAGGCAGATAAGCTTCAATTGATGCAAAAAAATGATTCTTAATCGATCGCTCTAATGTAGTTCTATCTTAAGCTTATTCGGATGTTAAACCCAAACCCAAACAAACACATACCCTTTCATTCTAAGGCTACTAAGGAAAACTACTCATAAGCAATTTTTTATTATTTTTTATGGGAATTTTGCAAAAAAGAAAATAAAGACAGTATTGCTTGGCTCGAATTATAAATGGAAAGATGATAAATAAAGATAAGAAATAAATTAAATTTGAACATTTTTACAATTCGAACGGTTCTTCTACAATGCGTTTGTTTTTCATGCAAGAATATCACACACACAAGTTAAATGACTTGAAAAATGTGACTTCGCCTGCACGTATTCGATATGTTCAATTTTTATTGTTGTCATTTATTCGCGTTTCCCGTTATAAGGGAATTTCCATACGAATGAGTAAAACAATAAAGCATCGCTTTCTTTCTTTTTTTTCAATTTATTAGTTATTTCCAAGTTGACTAGTGAAGTAAATGCTTTCCTCCCACCCATAGCATTTAATCTGATTTACCTAAATTCGATTTTTCTCTTAATCCTGCGGTTTTCATAGAATGCCTTTGCTGCTTTCAATCAATTCTCAGTTTCATGTAATAGGAGTTCCGTTTAAAGCGATACGTGGCATTAATCACGTTATAGAAGACTTGACTTTACAACAAACGCCATCCTATAGATAGGAAATAGCGCATAATTCTCCATCTGAAGGTTAGAGAACGTTCTAGACAAAATACGAAGGAACAAAATGATAATAGTAGTAGTAGTTCCAGTCAATTAGTTGACAGCACTAACATCAAAATCCTGGGGGAAAAAAAAAACTAAAAATTTTGATAAAAATTCTTTCAAATTTACATTATATTACGTATAAGACGGCTCTTGGTGATAGATAAATTTTCCAAGTTTGCATCCGAGTTTGATGTTAACTTCAACATTTATATGAAATTAAGTTTCTTCTGATTTACTGCCCAATTTCCTTAGAACTTGATTGTCGTCTTAACCAAGAGCAGAAAAAAGAAAGAGAATTTTTTGTTTTCCATTTAAAAACTGATTCTTGGACGAATATACGGACGCATATACATTAGAATTTCTACTTGGAATAATGGATTTTTAAAAATTATCATTTGCATAGCATCCACTCATACCGTGTTCGACGATATTCTGGATCACGTTTCAATTTTGATTTGTGGCCCTGAAAAGGTCACTAACTTTTTGAGAAGACAGCGAAAGCGTATAAAGAAGAAGCCCGATGTACTATGTGTATGTATGTAAATGATGAGCAGCATAAACTCATATATTCATATATACATATTCATATATGTCGGAATGTGTATGATATCTACGCGTATTCGAAACTACTTCAAATAAAGAATAAATTACATACATATGTTTATACAATTCTCGTTATTTACATGTTTGCTTCTTATGACGCCGATAAAAGAGTATAAACAAACATGTGTTCTCCTAATTATGAATTTGATATTCGTCCGTACAAGTACTTAATGCGAAAAGCACGTGTTCATAAGAAGAGAATATCGAAAGAAAGCAAACAATATTTTTTTGTTTTTTTGCTTTAAATTTATGCAGCGAAATAACGTCAATGCATCTAAAGAATTTTGTTTATAAACAAGCGTTTCGTACGAATAGTAATTTGATATACGCATCAAGTTAATGATGCGAAAAGTTATTCGCATTTTCTTTAGTTGTCTATATGTAAAGAGATTATCTCGTGACAAATGCAGTTTATTTATAAATTCTTCTTATGTGCAGGCTCTTCTTTCTATTAGCTTTTTCGAAATTTCTTCCTTAAACTGCCCTTTTTTTGCTTTGACTTGACACGAACACTGAACAGCACTTTCCGTTTACAACTTGTTTAGAATAAAGATGAAAGAATTGATTTGAAAGCACTTTGAAATTCGAAAATACCGTTTTCGATTTTTTTGTTTTTAACTGCATTTCTGCTCATAGCTATGCTCATAGCTATGCTCGCTTTCTGGTTAGGGTCTCGAGCTTGCATAGCTTGATATAATCAAACCTCGAAGCGCTTCTACTTGCAGTCGTTTCAATAAGCGCTTGCAACGTTTGAAGCACCTTCAAGATCTTAGGTAAACTACCCATCTACAATCAAGGCTATTGGTAGAGTGTATAAGTTTAGAGAGAAGGAAAGCATCAGGGAATCTTGTAATTCTTCTTCTAGTGTAATTAGTAATTATTATGTAACTATGCCCAAATTGCTTGCACACTATAACTGTGTGAGCAGCGCATTCAAAATCTTAGGTAAACTACCCATCCATACCCAATTAATGCTATTGGTAGTGTGCATAGGTTCGGAGAGAAGGGAAGCATCAGGGAATCTTGTAATTCTTCTTCTAGTGTAATTAGTAATGATTATGTAATTATGCCCAAGTTGCTTGCACACTATAACTGTATGAGCAGCGCATTCAAGATCTTAGGTAAACTACCCATCTACAATTAATGCTATTGGTAGTGTGCATAGGTTCGGAGAGAAGGGAAGCATCAGGGAATCTTGTAATTCTTCTTCTAGTGTAATTAGTAATTATTATGTAATTATGCCCAAGTTGCTTGCACACTATAACTGTGTGACCTATCAACGCTATTGGTAGTGGGCATAGGTTCGGAGAGAAGGGAAGCATCAGTGTGATTAATAATATTGCTCAATTTTCTTTATATTTCTTCTTCTTCTTTAATAATTATGCCCAAGTTTCTTGTACAGTATAACTGTTTGAGCACCGTCTTCAAGATTTTAGGTAAATTACCCATCTACAATCAAGGCAATTGGTAGTGTGTAGAGGTTCGGAGAGGAGGGAAGCATCAGTGTAATTAGCAATTATTGTGTAATTATGCCCAAGTTGCTTGCACACTATAACTGTTTGAGCAGCACATTCAAGATCTTGGGTAAACTACCCATCTACAATCAAGGCTTGTTAGTGTATATAGCTTCAGAGGGAAGGGAAGCATCACGGAATCTTGTAATTCTTAGTGTAATTAGCAATTATTATATAATTACGCTTAAGTATTTTGCACAGTATAATTGTTTGAGTTCCACTATCGCGTACTTTTGTTAATTATTTATGTCGAAAGAGGCCTTGTAATCTTATTGGTAGGACAAATCTTTTTTAATCTTAATTAATAATTGATTTAATTGTAATTATTTAACGAGAAATTATTGATTAATAATAGTAAACATAAACTACTTCAGTTGCAAAATTTTAAGTTTTCGAGTTTGAGAAATGGCATTTATTTATGATTTAAGGATTGTCTTTTTATTTCATAATTAGAAGGAAGGACTGACTCTTTCTTGTCTTAAGAGTATTCCGTAGAAAATTTTTAATAAAATACTTTGCATGTTTCCGTTTATACACTTTATGAAGAGCTTGTGTGCTATATAGGTGCCTACGGCTGTATATATATATTAACCGGAGAAGCTGAGTCGTACTTAGTTATTTAGTTTAACCGTTCGATACGTATGAAAAATGAATATCATTATAATTATTTTTGATTAAAAATATTTTTAAATCTTTTAAAATAAATTTTGTCAAAATGAATTTATTCATTTATATAAATATACATACAGCTCATGTTATATTGTGGCAAAATTATATTATTTTTTTTTTTTTCATTCGTATACAACACTTAATTGAATTGTTTGTTTAAGCAGTTATTGCAGATATTGATTGTAATTTTATGGAAAAAGAGAAAAAAACAAAAAAAAAGAACAAATTTATACATTTTCAATAAAAATGTACAAATAAAATCTGTAGCCATGACGCCTCTTAATTTAAAGTAAAAATATTGACAAACATGTTAGCAAAAGTTCGCAGTCGCCAGCAACACTCGATAAGATATTAATTGCTTCAAATTGAACGCAGAAAGATTATATTCACACAATCTGTTACACTAAATTAGCATAAACGCTCGCTGACCGCATATCGAGACAATGGTCTTTATTCGTTCAAATATCATATAAATTCAGACAGACAAGGGCGCATATAACCAGGTGTGTTCGCTTAACGACGACAACAAACGCTTTTTAAGTGATCACTGAATTTTAATTGCATTTAGAAATTGAAATAACATCGCTTTTGCATATTGTATAAAGTCGTTGATGGCAGTCTCTAAATATATCTATCTATCTGTATGTCTGTCTGTGAAAATTTGCTCACTTTTATTTACATTAATTTGCAGCGAGCATAGTAACAAGTACTTCATTAAGCCATTCCTACGGCATAAAAGCTTCCTTAGGTCTCTTACCGTTCACGTGTCACATATTTTTCGTCGTTGATTCCGACTATCGTTCTGGGGACTTTCATAGATTTTTTAATTTTTTTTTTTTTTTTTTATTATTAATATATATATATATATATTTTTAAATTTATTTATTTATTTTTTATTTTTATCATTAATATTATTATAACGTTTTATTTTTAATAAATAGAGAATGCAAATACAAAGCGCTTGCAGGCGTTGGCACGTATAAAATCAATGGTTGCCATAACGCTGCACGTTTCATATTATTGCCCGACGTAATCCGTCCGATCGTCTGTTTACATCCATTAAGTTCATGGCAAAACAAAAGGAGTTTTCTTAATGGCGCCACACGAGCGCAAACACATGCACGAAACACTCGTTTTTCTGTGTGCTCTCTTTTTGTTTTGTCTTGCCGTCTCCCTCATAAGATATTGCAAATCCATCTCAATCACATGCACAGCGATGACAAAGAAACTGAAATCGCATCGTAAAACGTCATTAAAATGCATGCAAGTATGAATAAAAAAAGAAAAAAAAAACAATAGAAATAAGAGCGAGGGTGGAGGGAGAACTGTATTTATTTGCTTTAATTACGTGGCTAAGATATAAATGAGCAAAAATTATTCGAATTATCCTAAGCTATTGATTTTGCGAGCGAACACAAACAAATTATTGTTAGTACAATTATGACGGAAACTAATCGCATAATCCAAGGGATTAGAAATGCGAAAATACGAAATAATCAAAAAAATTTAAATTCAAGGTTGAAATGAGCCTCGAAGGTTGACCATGGTACGATTAGGACTAAGCATGTACTTGATTCCTTTTTTAAAAAAAAATTTTCTCTTTTTTAAATATATTTTTGGGCACAAAATTCGTTAAAAAGCATGAGAATAGGGTAGGAATCAAATCTAATTATTGATATAAATAAATCGTTTTTTCTATTAATGATTAAAGAGATTGCCTTGGATTCACATATATATGCGTTTATATATCAGTTAAATAATTTTTTTTTTTTTCCAAATTAAAATATGAAATCGTAATACATTGAACTCTACGTTTATCTCCTCACCGAAAAATTAAATACATTTCAAATGACGTCAATTAACACGCAGCAATGGCAAAACCGCAAGGAAAGTGAAACCGAAACCAATTATATAATTGACGGTTTCAGTTATATTTTTGCATGCACCGCAAGAGAAATCACTGGCTTTGCAGAAAGATACCTTTATTGATATAAACACAGATGACGTACTGACGTACTGACGTATCGATGTAATGTGTAATTTATGCATATGCGTTTATTTATACGTACAAAAATTATTCATCCAGGCAGATGACCTCAGTCATACGCACGCACACACATACATACATTCCAGTTTAAATCCCGCGCGCGCGTGTCCGATGAAGCCAAGAATTTTTGCTTTCGCACTTTTTTAGTTACTCAGTAACTCTTGCTGAGTTGACAGTTTCTTCAAGAAATAGCTCAGTTCAGTGGGCGAGTACACGTTCATTTCATTTTGGGTATAGCGAGGCTCAATATTTTTCGCACTTTCAAAACGTTCCACGCTAAATAGCTTTATTTGTACAATCACTTATAACAGGTAAGGCCTACCTCCGGCCCGCTACGTTTAAAAATGCAAATAATTCAGTTTGCTCGCATTTACTTCACTATCGGCGCAGCTGTGCGACTTGCAAATATGAAATGCGTTTAGGTTTTCTGTTCTGGTTTCCATTTAAGCACATAAAGGGATCGATTTGAAGCGAAGGAAAATTGATGCAGAATGTCCAATTTTTAATAATGATAATATAGTTCGATCTTGAAGTATGTAGATATACAAGATACCAGGTAAAGCGATATACAGATGAAAATTTAAAGGCAATTCTTCGAACAGCTATTAGCGAACTACATCCTAATTGTAATGTAATAGCAAATTAATCCCTCACACTGAAGTTTGCAAGATGTGTTTAGTTCAGTAGTGTTTAGATAAGTAAAGTTCATTCAACCTGGTGGGGGTCGCCGCCATGTTATGAAAACTAAAATTGGCCCGTCGATGAAAAAAGTTGCCCATCCCTATCATATAAGTAGATTAGCAATTTTTTCAATCGTCATCTTGCGACGTTGACTTACCGTGGAAACAATTGAAGGAAAGTGATTGAAGGGAAGCGATTTATTTTGGAAATTTGCTTAAAAATTGCACTTGTTCTCCTCTAAGGCATTCTCTCATTGAAATTCAATGAGCTCAACAGTTACAGTCCCCATTGGCTAATTTTTACACAACGTACAGATGTCTTATGCGCTCTGCTCTTTTCGCAACTAAATTTCGCTATGAAAATATAACAGATCCCCATGCAGAGTGAATAATAAATAATTTTAGGAGAGGACATAAGGTTTTCGGAGCGAAGGGCAAGGCAGTTGCACGAAACATACAAGAAGAACACATCAAATTAGTAAATAAATTATATATAAAAAGAAACTTTTTAAGGTCTTACTAAGTGAACTTAAATTCGACTAAATTTTGTCTCAGTCATTTTCATATAACAAATTTAGGCGCTTGACATTTGAATGAGTAGGAAGAGTTAAATTTGAAACTCGTCAATTGATGTTTTGCATGTCTTTACATGAAAGTAAAGTATGTTGTTTGGTGTATTAAGCGAATGGGTTTAGGGTATTTAATAGTCGGCTTGTTTTTATTTCTTTTACGTTAATAATTTTTTATTTTTTAAAATATCTTACTAATTTTAATATTCTGATGATTTCCGTGAGTCCTTCATTATTACAAGGCTGCCCTGCGGTTAGCTTTGCAGAGTCCAATCCAATACCCGAATCGTTTTATTTGATAACCATATCAAGACGATTGTTAAGCACAAGACAATCCACCACTTTATGGCGTCCAATGTTTTGAATATACAAAGGATTTGATTACTTGTACCAGCTGCCGTTGTCATTGTAACTAAAGGTGCGTGCACCTCAATGAGCACAAATGGGTATATGAAGTCCTCGAAATATCTACTGAAAGTGGAAGAAATGTTCACAGGAAAGCAAGTTAAATAAAAGCGAATAAAAATACAACTAATCAGCTCGGCAAAAAGTTAAGTCTCGTACCTCTGCTTTACATTAAACATCGTATTAACAATGTTTCCACATAAGTATGCAATTATTCGTTAATCATAAGGTGTTAGCGTTGTAGGACAAACAATTAATTAGCCAGAAAAGAGAAAACTTAAAGCTAATTTTATTGGGAAGTGGGAAAGTTAAGTGCACGCCTTGGCTGAACCTTGGGCAAACATTACCGCAACCAAACTTTTACTGTTTATTATATGGATTTTATTTCATTTTTTAATTACTTCGCTATGTCTCGCGTAAATGTTGGTCTTTTGCATACAAATGCAGGTTTAATTTCTGAAAATGACTTATACCTAAGGATGTATATGCCGTGTTATGAGTAGTTTTCTATATTAATTTTTAGGATCACTCTTATAATCTTTTCTATAAACCTGTGCATGCATTGTACATGCCTTCCCCTCGTGTATAACTTATTTGTGAACGGGGCAAACTAATTAGTGAAATAAAATAACGCCATCATTTGCGGTGGGCAGGGGGGTGGGGTGGGAGGGGCAGTATTCACTTGAATTGATTAAATTTCCTGTCCTTTAATTACATTTTCTTCACTTTCATTATTATTAACATCGAGATATTTTCGGGTGAAAGTAATTTTTCATAAAAGCGACAGAGAGATAAGCCTTGCAAGGGAGAAAAGTTTTAAAGCTCTACTACAAATATCTCATTAATCGTATTAGCGAAAATGTTTAGCTTAAAAAATTTGCGCAAATATTTTAGAGAAAATTTAAACAATTTTTGTCAGTCCACTTCACTGCATGGCTTCAGCTATATAGTTCGTAACGATTTAACAAAAACCGAGCGAATGTTTTGGATAATTGCGGTTTTTGCCGCGTTAATAACTTGCATGGCTTTGATGTTGGCCGCATACTTTTGGAATTCCAATTCCATTCCAACCGTTACTGTAATTGACAGTTCCCATTATCCCATTTGGCAGGTACCGTTTCCGGCGATAACATTATGCAATTTCAATAAAATATCAAAACGAAAAGCTCTTCAATTGCTTAAGATAATGTAAGGACTTGATTTTATAAAAGCAGAGCCCTTCACATTAAATGGATCGAGTTGTCGCCATCTAGAGTCTAACAACATTTGACAACAGAACAGATCCGTTTACTGTCTGCCCGCTAACATTAAAACCCACTAAGCTTTGTTAACTTTGCTTGCAAGCTTCTCACAGGCACCATTAGAAAATCTCACGTTACATACTCACGTTTCTAACTGAGATATCACGTTCTTATGTAATGTAACGCAAACACATAGTTGTAATGAGGTGTCGTTTTCTCATTTCCAAAGAAATAATTAAAATAATTATGAAATGCGTTGGCCTCTAGACGATGACAATTCGAAATTGATTCGTGAATGTCGGATTTCTACATTTTTTTTTTCTCTTTCTCTTCTAGGAGAAGGCCCCCAAATGTAACAGAATCCCAAGTTTTAAATTCATTCCGAATGATGATGCATTATAAAATATCTCGGAGTGATTTCCATTTAAATTTTGATTTAATGGAAAATTATTAAAATCGAATAATTGGACTTTGGGAGATTTAAGAGAGAAATTAATGCCCAATTGCTTAGATATGATGATGAAATGTGTGTGGAAAGGATCTGAGCAAAGATGTGATAATTTATTTCAAAGTATCCCGACACTGAAAGGACAATGTTGCTCCTTTAATTACTATGGCGAATACAAAAACAATTTTCCGGTGTAAGTTAAAATCTTAACTTAAATTATTATATAATTAAAAATGTTATTAACAAAAAAAAATGTCTTAGAAAAATTCACTATCAAATTCCAAAGCGTCCCTATCGAGTAACTGGATGTGGTTATACGACCGGCCTCACTTTATTGCTTGATCCTATGGTTGATGATTATATTGCTAATGGGTTTAGCGGTTATGGCTTCAGTTTAGTTATACATGACCCGTATAACATGCCTGACGAAAACGCCGAAACGAAATTAGTGATATCATCTACAGAAAGTTTCATTCGAATTAGTCCAGAATCCACTTATGCCACCGAAAGTGTGCGGGAGATGGATGTGAATTTAAGGAATTGCTTGTTCACCAACGAGCGTATTCTTCGCATCTCGCAACGCTATTCCTTCATTAATTGCCTGGCTGAATGCCGCCTTAACTATGCTCAGAAGAAATGCAAGTGCGCCTTAGTAACGGAAAATTTATTCAAGGATGAGAATAAAACAGAATGTGGCCTCAAAGAACATCACTGTTTAATGGAAAATAAAGGTAAGTATGTGCTCTTTGTGTTGCCCTTTGAGAGAAGTAAAAAATAATTATTTACAATACAACAAAAACAATATTTTAGAAATTTTCAATAAAGTGCTTAATGATTTCAACAAAACTTTGCTACCTATCCAAAGCCCGAGTGCGTTAAAGTTTCCTTGCAATTGTCGGCCCGATTGCGAATTCAATCGTTACACGTCCGAACTATCATCAGGCAAACTGAACGTGAAATTGTCCGTTAATGAATTGTCCGAAAATAAAAAGTAAGTTACGAAAATTAAACGTTTCTCTTGCTTAATTAATAAAATTTCGATTTACCATATTCCATGGACTGCATAGACCGGTTGCCTATAAAAGTGATAACATTTTATTGCATGCTTTCTTCGATGGTTTAATGGCGACACGTTATCAACGAGATATCTATACAACAGGGTTATCGGATTTAGGTGAGTGTGGCGGTGGTCTGTTTGAAAACAAATCCGAAGACAATATTACTCTAAATCCTTCTTTTTTTTTTTGATTCCTTTACATTTAGCTAACTTTGGCGGCATATTGGGCTTGATTACAGGAATAAGCATTGTTTCTGCTTTTGAGTTTATTTATTACTTTACATTACGTCCAATTTTTAATTATTTCAATAATCGTTAAGCTGATTTGTCAATTAAATTGATTAGCCGAGGTACTGAGATCGCAACTTGACATTTTCTCCACTCATTTCGGGAAAGTGATTAAATAGTTTTTTTAACAAAAAAAAAAAAATAAATAAATTGAATCTTAACGCAAACAAATAAATTTTGCTTATCATGCCTGGTTCAAACTTTTGCCTATTCAACCAGATGGGCGATCTTCATATCAACAATCTCCGGTTCACGTCTTTGCTAAGACACATTTTCTAACTGCTCAAAATTCTTTTATAAAATACTGCACAAAGAAACATTTTCTTTCAATCGCCCTTCGCGACATTGAGGGTGCACGTGTACTTAGTCGCCCTTTAGTCCGCATATATGCTGATTTATTCTTCGTTGGTAGCTTGCAATTTATGAGAGACGTCAAAATCATACATTCATGTTCACAAGCGAATAAAACGAATGAGATGGACATTGCCATCCACTAAAAATTTTCAATCAGTTTGATTGGTGCTTAGAGCTGTATAGCGAACCCCTAATGTTATAAATAATATGTGCGGTTATAAAAACTCAACGTCTCCCATTTGCTTTTATTTGTCAATGGCAATAATTCTAAAACGCAATCAGTTTTTCGATTTCGATAGCACGACTATGGCAAATTTTTAATACGAAATAATTCGTTTGCTTGATTTTAATCGTTCTATATATTAGATGCTTAAATGTATTTTGGCCAATTTCTCGCTTGAAAAACTGATCTATTGAGAAAAATTGGAACAAAATATTTTTTTACAAAATAGATAAGAAACAATTTCGGTAGCATTTTCACATCTTTCTGGCAACATGACGATACCGTGTCGAAAGAACGATATTGATTTGGCAGTGATCCAATCCTCGACCAACTGTCGCGACTTATTTAACACTTCGAAACCGCGTGCCAGCTAAGCCATGCTGTATTATGTATTCACAGAACAATGCGACCTTCTTATGTTCCCAAAAGTAAGAAAACCCTTCAAAGAATTAAGTTTTGCCATAATTAAGCTCAAGGTCATACCAAAATGTGCATACAACGGTGCTTCAAGAATTGGAAAAAGCGCTGCCACAAATATGTTATACCTAAGGGGGATTGCTTTGAAGGGGACAACATAGATATCAAGAAATTAAAAAATCACCTTTAATTTTGAACACCCCTCATATAGGCCTCATTCACTATCTAAAGGCTTCAGCCCATTAAAAATAATAATCCAAAAAAAAATCTTTAAATTTTAGAGTAGCTACATACGTACATCCATCTTGATCTGTTTATTAGTTGCACGTTTTCAAAAGCCTATAAATACTACGATTAATTAAATATTTGTTATCATTGCTATGCAAACTTTGCGGATAAGATTTAGGTGCATTTTATACGTTGACCATAAATCATAGAATGTTACGTTCATGATTGATAGCACAAATAACGTTGAATTATTGCGTTGTTTTTTCCTTTTTTCTTTTAAGTCATGCATACTTCATTTTGTTTATTATTTATTAATTATATTTAATTTTTTTTAGCTTCTTTTTTTTTATATCTTTTTAAGTACACATTGATGATGATATTATTTTTAAACACTTTCTCTCTTCACTGATGGGTTTTGCCATTCATTCCACACGATTTGAAAGAAATTTCCTTTCAGAATATAACAGCAATTAGTTGTTATGACGTACAATTCTTCCAATAGAGAAATGACAATTGAAATATGTGACCCGTTTTCATATCGAGCACTTATTACGATTAGATTAGTCCCATATAACTAGCATTTTCACACATTTCTTTCATTATTTATTATGGCACTTCGCGCTACATCCACCCATTCATATCGTGGCAGTGTAGAAACTCTGTCGTAGTCATTGCAATCATTGCATCGTCGATGAATTTTGAAACAATTTTCAAAAATTCAAAATCAAATAAGATTCAAAAACTTCTTCTCATTGATGATGATATCGCATTGAAACTCAAATTGGGCGATGGATGGATGTCGAAAACAATTTGCCAAACTTTTAACAATCAAAAGGATTCTTAACTAGACACGCCCACAATAGGTTGGAAATATGTAAAGGCACGCATTGAAAATTTTATACATCTTTCCTTCATTAACTTGAAATACAAAGTGATTTAAATTTGAAAATTTTTCAAAAATATTTAGCGCCATCACCGGTCTCCATATTCGATCTACGAAAAGTGTTTTTTTTTTGTTTTTACATTCTTTTATATGCAGCAAGCATTAGGCTGACGAAGTTTTATTCCCTTTTTGCCTTTTAAATTTCGATCGCGACGGGATTGTGCATTCAAAGTGATAATATTTCACAATTTATTTGTCATTCACACGATCGTTAATTTCTATGTAAATAGTTGGCTTAACTTAAAATTAGATTTACAATTGTTGCCCGCATGTCTTGGAAAAATCACAATTATAATTATTTGATTACCGTTTGATATCAATTGCAAAACGTTTAATCAACCCAGCGTTTAAACTCCCCAGGCTGTCGAATTGATAATGATAACCTATAAAACATTCGAGATATCGCGTAAACGGAACATTCAGTCATTTGGAATCGAAGTGAAGAAATGTTTTCCAAATTCACTCTCATTTTTGCTCTCTGCTTGATAGCTGTAGCCTGTCGAGGCGAACGAGCTCGTTATGATAATTATCGCGTTTATAAAGTTATTGCTTCCAACGAAGAGAAGTTGAAAATTTTAAAAGACTTAGAATCGGCCAGCGATTCGATTATGTTCTTAGATGGCGTTCATTCGCTTAACAAAGCTATAAGCGTGGTAGTAGCACCTCATAAAGTACCTGACTTTTTGCATGTTTTGGGCCAATGGGAAATTCAATACGATCTCGTTGAAACAAACTTGCAACATCAGTTGGAAGAGTCTTACAAGCAAGTAGCGAAAGTACGTTCGGGTGCCTACGGTTGGACACAATATCATGAATTAGAAGACACTTATAAATGGCTTCAATCTTTGGCTAGTGAATACCCAGGTGTGGTTACTATTGTGGAAGCTGGCAAAACCTATGAAGGTCGTTCGATTTTGGGTGTAAAAATCTCTAAAGGTCAATCTCCTAAGCCGGGCGTTTTTGTTGAAGCTGGCATCCACGCGCGTGAATGGATTTCTGCTGCCACTGCTACTTATCTAATCAACGAACTCTTGACTTCCGATGTCGAAGCCATCAAACAAATGGCTGACAATTACGATTGGTATGTTTTCCCTCATGCAAATCCTGACGGTTTTGTGTACACCCACACCACGGACCGTATGTGGCGTAAGACACGCACGCCTTATGAAAAGGGCTGTTTTGGAGCAGATCCCAATCGCAACTGGGGTTTCCATTGGAACTCTGTTGGATCTAGTAATAAACCCTGCTCTGATACTTATGCTGGTCCATCAGCTTTCTCTGAAGTGGAGACACGTACTTTCTCCGAATACATCCAGACTCTAAAAGGAAAAATATCTTTGTACATCTCGTTCCACGCTTTCTCACAATTGCTCTTGTATCCTTATGGCCATACAGCCGATCTACCAGAAAACCACGAGGATTTGAAACAGGTATTCGACGTGACTGTGAATGCTGTCGGCAAACGCTATGGTACGACATACACTGGTGGAAATATCTACGATGCCATTTATCCAGCTTCGGGTGCTAGTATTGATTGGGCCTATGCCAATATGGATACTAAAATGTCTTTCTGCTTTGAATTGCGACCTGGACCAAATGCTGGCATAGTTGGATTTAATTTACCCGCTTCGCAAATTAAGCCAAACGGAGAAGAAATTATGGACTCATTAGTCGCAATGGTTAACGAGATTGAGAAATTAGGTTATTTTAAATGATATACTCAGTGATATATGAATAATAAAAAGCTTTGCTTTAACAATATATTTTTTGCTTAAAAATTTTTTGGACACCGTAATATATTTTCCAAATGATCTCTTTTAGCTGAGAAGATCAGATTCTTCAGTGTTTCTTTCCTTGATTCGGATGCAAAGGCTTTTAAATGATCGGTTTTCATCGGTTCTTTTTAAAGTATTTATCATTTTTATGTGTATATAATTGCATACCCTTTCAATCCAAGCGCCGATTAATGGTTCTCGACATCGAGTAAAATCGATTGGGTAAATTCGACAGCGGTCGATTATAGGCTCGCTGTAATGAGCAGAGAGTTTACAGCTGCCGATAAAGTATGCATTTTAATATTCTACACAACTTGTGGTACTGGGTATATTAAGTTCGTACGTACGTAACACGCAGAAGGATTTAACATAGATCCACCTTTTATTATGGCGATCGCCTGTCTATCCGTATGCTGCCTTTGCATCTCAATTTACGATCAAGCTCCAGATCGCAATTATTGATCAAATTTGGTGCACCGTTATGCTTTGACCCAAGGACGAACGCTATTGAAAATGGTTTGGATCGGTACATTTTTACGACCACTTCCCATATTACGCCCTATTTTTAAGTCGTTGTGTGGAACAAAATTGCAATCTTTAAAATTTCTCAACAAAACTCGCTGTGTAATAGTATTTGCACATTCTAAACTGGTGCGACAAATTTGGTCCGGCTGAAGCAATGTTTTTGAACTCTCGCTCATATAACCGCTCCTACGAAAGCTAAATCTTTATACAGCAAAGAGGGTAAATTTTTTAATATTTCATGATAAAATTAGTGCATATAGTAAACTGCCAAAAATATCAAACTTATTAAATTTGGACCACGTAGGTCTCTTTTTTTGGATACCAATGAAAAGTATGCCTTTGCATACAAATAACGTGTAACTTTTGATTTATTATCACTAAAATGAGTGAATAACTATATTACTTGAAGTGGTGTAGGATATCTAGTTACCGGGCTTGTCTGACTAAAACGTTCTTACTTCTTCTTACTATCGAATAACTGTCGCTCAACATATTAAATTATAATCAATCCTCGCCATTTACTTATAAATTTTACTCGTCTGCATTAATTGAGAAAAAGGAACGACATTTCACGTTATTGCTCTCCTTGTCAATTCCGCAATTCCTTATTTCATATCATGTTTAGTGACAATTTGTTATTTACACGCCAATACATATCTTAAACACAATAAATTCTTCATGTGGCAACATTCGTTGATCAATGTTTTGTTTACATTTATTTTCCTATTTTTAACAAAGACGAAACGATAGTAGGACATCAAAAAATATCTAAGAAATGGACGACATATTATTTCCAACGCAAAAATCAGATGATGTGGATTACAATTTTTTTGATATAAATGACGCCAATAATGGCAACAGCAGTAAATTTCAAGAAGACTCAGACAAAGATAAAGAACTGGAAGAATCAAAAAGTGACTTAGATGAAACCAAAGATGATGTAAAAAGTAAAAAACCTGAAAGTAAATCTGAGAGCGAAGAGCCGCCCGGGAAAAAGCTTAAAACCAAAAAAGAGATGGAAGAGGAAGAAAGAGAAAAAATGCAGTAGGAGACCTTGAGAAATACACTTTTCGCCGCTAAGCATAATATTTATTACAGAGTTTTGGTGTCCAACTTCACTGAAGAGCAGCTAGATCGGTATGAAATGTACAGACGATCCGCGTTTCCCAAAGCCGCAGTTAAACGTCTAATGCAAACAATAACTGGTTGTTCAGTCTCACAAAATGTTGTAATAGCGATGTCGGGCATAGCCAAAGTTTTCGTGGGAGAAGTTGTGGAAGAAGGTTTGTAAAAGACAGACAAAATGACTTTAATTCATTGGCAATTTTATTTAGCTTTAGACGTCATGGAGGAGATGGGAGATGCTGGTGCTTTACAGCCAAAATATCTTCGCGAAGCTGTCCGACGTTTAAGGCAACGTCAGCGGATGCCGATAGGCAAATTTCAAAAACCGTATTATCGTTTAAACTAATATATGATTACCATAAATATGAAGCAACAATCTTTTTATTCATTTGCACGAATTCACCAATGCACGGTTGCCTTAACCCAGCCATTGAGAAATCTAAAGTTTCTGTATAGTTTACAGTCAAAAATCACTCGGAACGCCTTGAAATTCTCAATACATAGCAAGAGACAAAATTAATATTTTGAGTCCCAAGTTCAAGTTAATATCGAAGGGTAACTTGTTCGATTATTACTTTCTTGTTACTACTTGAAGAGCATTAAAATCATTACCTTCAGGAAATTTTTAGGATTTTGAGGGTTGTTGCGTAGCCTTACCATTGTTAATGATTTTTAGTTGTTTTAAACCTATTAAATTGAGATTCTTGACATATTCAAAGAAGAAAAGATGCCAAACGAACCTTTGCTCTGTCAACATTATCACAGAGTTCAAGGAAAATACAGCAAACATAGGAAGAATCTTCATCATAATAGCGGATTTGCAAATTTTGAACCATCGACAATGTTATTAGCAGTCAATTTGAATTTGAGCGTCATTGATTGCAATTAAAGCTGCATTGTCAATGCTATTAAAACTGATGCAAGTTTGAGAGTTATTGGTTTCATTGTTTGCAATTTGAGCTGCCATACTGGAAATTTTGTCCTCTATGCCATTTCCTCACCGCAGGAATGCGTGCAATTACTATTGTCAGACTATTACCACACGGTTTTTTGGATGCTATTCCGAGGCGTAAAGCCACCCGCTTAGTTGAGGTTGTATTTATAAAAGCATGAAGATCATCTACTTTCGCAATTATTTGTTTGCGTACTCAACTCCTTGCGACGCGAGCTGTTTGTGAAATCCGTACTCGCAAAAAAGCAGCTAATTTACCAGGAATTAGTTGGAGATTAAATCGAAAGTTGCTAAGGCACAGGCAGAACTGAGGTGGACTAGGTAAGACCAAGAAAGTCAAACTTTTCAGCAAACACTTGATTCAGTCAATATTACTTCACAAGCAGTATTACGAATTTTTTGAGAATATTCGAAAACCATTAGCCACATTTTTATGATGGCACTAACAAGAAGCTCTTGTATGTGTATTATTTTTTGCTACTACGAAGAGTGAGTTTGCACTTTTAGATGACGATAACTGAGAAAATTTTTCTGTTAAAATAGTTAGTTTAGATGTAAGAGTCAACAGGAGGTCCTCCAAAAATTTGCGATATTGGCAATAGCCACTTCACTATAGAGTTTTATGCAATTTATAATCTTAAAGAATTTTTTACACATTTTCTACACCGAAAAGAGGACAAGCGTCGTATTTTAAGTGGACAGGTACATTCGCCCACATTAAGATCATAATTTCTGAGCAAATTTTGTAAACTAAGCAATATAAAATAGCAATCTCTTTTAAGGTGAAAGCATATTTTAAAATTTTGGGCATATGTCGTATTTTATTTAATTGAACATGACAACTCTATAATGACAATGCCTTTCAACTCGTGCTTTTTTTTTTAATAGAATTCAGTCAGATTTTTCACATTTTTTAGTGAAAATTTATAGGTCTTTAGGTTATTGAAATTTCATTAAAGATCTTCTAAACTGCCTGGAATATTAGAATGTCGGGTATTGTAAAAACGAAATTTAGCGAAAGTGAGAATTCTATAGATATGGAAAATCCAGAAGCAAAGATTCCTGAAGCAACTTCGGTCAACGCCGCAGACACTAAAAAGCAAAAAAAACCCAAACCCAATAATAAGAAATTGCGTCAAGGTGATTATTAAATGAACTAAAACTAATAAAAACATATTTTAGTGATTTATCTTTATAGCTGAAGCTGCTGCAAAAAAGGCAATGGTAGCTGAAGATGAAAATACAATCGAAGTGGCTGTGGGAACGGAAGAATCAATAGTGAATGGTTCTGTAGAAACTGAAAAAAAATCAATTAATCAAAAAAAGAAAAATAAAAATAAATCAAAAAGCGCTAAGAAAGTTCAAACCGAACCTCCTTCGATACCGGTAAGTGAACTGTTCCCGGATGGTAATTTCCCAGAAGGCGAAATTATGAACCATCCAATACCCAAAGATTTGGCTGATGACCGCAAAGCTAAAGACCGTTTTAGTTCGGAAGAGAAGCGCACTCTAGATCGCATGCATACTGATATCTATCAGGAGCTACGTCATGGAGCTGAAGCTCATCGCCAGACACGTCAGTATATGCAACAATTTATAAAGCCTGGAATGACTATGATTCAAATATGCGAAGAATTAGAAAATACTGCACGTCGTCTGATTGGTGAGAATGGTTTGGATGCCGGGTTGGCCTTTCCGACTGGCTGTTCGTTGAATCATTGTGCAGCACATTATACACCAAACGCTGGTGATACGACTGTTTTGCAGTATGACGATGTGTGTAAAATCGATTTTGGTACCCACATCAAGGGTCGAATTATAGATTGTGCGTTCACTTTGACCTTCAACAATAAATACGATAAGTTGTTGGAGGCAGTAAAGGATGCCACCAACACCGGCATTAGAGAAGCGGGAATTGATGTACGCTTTTGCGATATTGGCGCGGCCATACAAGAAGTCATGGAATCGTACGAAGTAGAATTGGATGGCAAGACTTATCAAGTGAAAGCTATAAGGAATTTGAACGGACATTCCATAGGTCCTTACCGTAAGTTTAACAAGAAATTTAAATTCCTTAGGCTAATTGTTCGTTCTTCTAGGCATTCATTCTGGCAAAACTGTACCGATTGTTAAGGGCGGCGAGTCCACTCGCATGGAAGAAAATGAATTTTATGCTATAGAAACGTTTGGTTCTACCGGTCGAGGTTTAGTGCATGACGATATGGATTGCTCGCACTATATGAAAGTATACGATGCTCCTTTTGTACCGTTACGTTTGCAATCTTCCAAGCAGTTGTTAGCAACTATAAATAAGCATTTCAGTACTTTAGCATTTTGTAAGCGCTGGTTAGATCGTGCTGGAGCTACTAAATATCAAATGGCTCTAAAAGATTTGTGCGACAAGGGCGTAGTGGAGGCGTATCCTCCCCTGTGTGACATTAAAGGCTGTTATACGGCCCAGTACGAACACACAATTATGCTGCGTCCAACCTGTAAGGAGATTGTCTCTCGCGGCGACGATTACTAGTGACAGTTGGTTGGCTTCGTTTCTTCATTTTGTTTTTATTATTATATATAGAATTTTTTTTTTTTTTTTATAATAAAATTGGAAAGCTTTCCCGAGGTGAATCGTGCCCTTTGGATTAGCAAAAAGCAGAAAATCATATTCGGAAAATACATCAAATAAACTTGCAAGTGAAATACAATAGAAGCAGTGAGACATTTTCAATCACAGTGATATTGATTTTATTTTTTTTGGGAGGGGAAGAGGAAGAAAGCGATTAAAAATAATTTTTCCTACTACACAAGATACCGTTACGCCAACTGGTAAAATGCTGCTCCAGAGTTGTAAGATGAAGTGACGAATCACAATCAGTGATCATCAGTTATATGCTAGCAACATTGAACCGGAGTTCACCAAGTTGCCGTTTCATTCCGCTTAAGATATGTTTCAACTGAAAAACTGTCTATTTTATCAGCCTATTAATTCTTTTGACCACATATAGAAAATCTGCCATTTTCTGAACAGGCTCGAAAGCCGAAATTCATTTTAAGTCGAAAAAATAATAAGAACTTGTAGACCAGCGACGGTCAACATTTCGAATTACAAATTTTCCACTACTTTCTCGAAATAAACGCCTTTTCCATAGACGAAGTTGATAAGGGCTCATTTGCCTACATCACCAAGCTTTGAAATTTTCGACTTTTTCTCGGATTCGAGGCTTGATATGAATTTGTGCACACGGTAAAATTCTTCAGCACAGCTAATAGATTTGGCTAAGCATTCAAGAGGGCTGAAAAGGATATTTCATACCTTTCACTACAAGCGTATCGTGCACATTGTCTCCTGTTCGGGGATAAGTCAAGCAGAGTATATTTACTCTGCTTAACGGTTAAGTCTACAACCTAAACAGAGTTACGCACAACATTGCGACGATGTTTCAAAATCATACCATGTGTATTAATTACTACCCCAAAGTAAAATGATTTTTATTTCAAACGACACCTTCCTTGTTTGTTAAAAGCTTGTGTGGCGTGGTGCACGAGTGGAACAGGCTGTGCGTATCCAGAGCAACGAATTCTACGAGTGATAGATCAAGATTTATAGCCGAAATCGATGTTTCTGACCTACAAAAATAAATCCTAGGCAAAAGGATTGCATCCTATGTATATGCTATTTCCGCTGTTCTATGCCTTGAGTGTGATAGAAGGAAGCTCTGTAATTTTCTAAACAGAATATAAGTCTATGCTTTCTGTATCTTTATGAGTTCAACTTATTTATTTATTTTTCTCCGCACACGTGCGCCAATATCGGCAGTGATACTTGCGAATAAAAATCTCTTTTTCAATTTTAAAAGACGTTTATTTTTTCAGCTTCAGTTCGAATGTTAGGAATTCTTTGTTTTTCACAACAAACTAAGAGTAGGTCACAATTAAAAAAAAAACAAAAATAGAAACTGAAAAATTGATATAAAATACCTACGGGTCACATAAACCTTATTCTAGGTAAGCGTGAATTCATTTATTTTATCTGTGGTTGTGTATCATGTCTATTTGTTGATATGCAGGCTTCACAAATGATGAAAGTTGTGAAATTTTTGTGCGTACAGGCGCATGTTTTATGTTATCATCCAAATCATTTTAAAATACTAACAGCTTGATTTAAACACATTTCGATCACTATTCAGTTTATGCTTTTCTTGGAAAGGGAAGTACTACTTGGCGACATAATGAGGATGAACGGCATCTTACCCATTAAAAAGTAAATTCGTGTGAACGAAAAGATAACTTGTTGGAGTCGGAAGAAATGTCGGAAACAATACAGACTTCTCTTTAAAAGTTGATCTTTACACACGGACCAGAAATACACATTGAATTTGTCTTTTTTTATTTAAGCTGAAAAAGTCTTATGAGTTCTAAGAATGTTACGTATTTAGGGAAATTATAATACCAGAATATCTATATTTAAATACCTAACCAAAAATAATTATGGCGAATTATTAATAATATATTTGGGAATACGAAATTAATTTGGAGGAGGCGCAAGTGATTTGAATTCCAAAATATATAAAAAAAAAATAATAATAATAATAAGTTTTACTACACTGGGGTCTTAGAGCGAACTTTAAATACACATAATACTATTCAAATGCTTTAAAATTATTTTTTTAAGCAAGACATTGTGAGTAAAAGATACTCTGATTTGAATTTCATTATGTAGAAAGATTTTTAAACGTAACAAATCCTGTTGCTACTATGTATAGTTATACGATAGTTATTACGATTTACTATAAAAATATATGACAACCCGTACTCTCTTCTCTAGTTGTAGTTGCTCCACGACTGATGGGAATCCTGGATTATTAAAGTGGGCATTATTAATGCTGGTGGGGCTGAATGAGCATAATGTAACGGAGCCGTCGCCAACGGTAAGGAACTGTCTGATGGTCCATTATTTAATTCCTGAGCCATTGGTTGATCTTGATTTAGCACATCTTTCGCGACTAAAGTGTTAGTTTCTATGTAATCTAGGCCCGCTTCCGGTTTCGCTCCCATTAGCAAATTACCTTTCTGGACACCCATATATTGAGTAGCCTTGGCATTTAATGGTAACAGGCCGCAGGTGTCTGCTTGAACCTTGCGGTGTGCTTGCAAATTCGACACACAAGTAAAGCGTTTTCCACAACCATTGCAGAGAAAACGTTTAATCCCCGTGTGCACCGTCATATGGGTCAATAAACTTTCACGGTAAGGATAGGCTTTGGGGCAAAGCTATAAAAACGTGAAAAATACCATAACAATTACTCTTTCTTATTTTGTCAGGAAAATCAACCTACGTGACACTTGAAGTGTTTTTCGGTACTGTGTCGGTACTTAAGATGCGCCTTGTATTGTGCCTTTATTTTAAACGTTTTGCCACATTGATCGCACTGATATGGTCGATCTGCTTTATGTAGCAACATATGGGTTTTTAAAATCCCAGCTGTGGTAAGACATTTGCCGCATTCCTGACATTGATATATTGGTAGACGGCCGCAATCCGAACGTACGTGATCAGTTAGCTGTGTGCGACCTAAAAATTTTCTCCCACATTTATCGCACACAAAATTTCTTTTACTGTTGATTTGAGCCTCCTTCGTGGTCTGACCGTGCACGCGAGCGTTATGGGATTTCAAAGCATCACAGCCGGTCATAAATTTTTGACAAATCTCACACCACAATAGATCCTTATGAACCTCGTGCGCATGCTTAATAGCTTCTTCACGGGTTGCAAAGTACAGACTACAAAAACAGGGGCATTTGTGTATTAAATTACCATCGGCGCCATGCTTTTCAATGTGATCGACTAAACGTTTCTCCATTAAATAAATTTTATCGCATATATGGCACTTGAAGACATCCTCATTGCATAAGCCGGTATCTTCAGATTTAAATATTTCTCGTATTTCTTCCTCAGATCGTTTGTGGTCATCCCGTAAATGTTTTTCATAGGGCTTGCGCATGTAATAGATTTTAATGCAATACAAACATTGCCAACTTTTCTCTTGTTTTTTGGCCATTTTAAGACGTTCTTTAAGCTCTTTCTGAGATATTTTTGACAGGCGGAATGTCTTCCTTTTCTGTTCCTTTTCATTGACATCGTTTTCTAAAGGAATGTGGCTACTCCGACGTATCCCTTTTGTTTTATATTTGCTTGTAACAGAAGTTGATTTTATGGACTTTTGCAATTTTTTACATTTAGGCCCTGCCTTAAAAGCATTGCGAGATAATTTTACCGTGTTGTTCCCTTTAAGTTGAGGATAGTATTTGGTAACATCTTCTAAAAGGACTTTGCAAGAGTGCGTTTCGGAGCTTGAAATTGCCTGCAATTTAAACCTTCTTTATTAATTTAGAAAAATTGGTTTATAATTTTACTTACCGGCTTGACTTCCAGTATATCTTCTTCAAAGGTTGTAGTTTGATTACCGTCTTCATCTTTAATCAATATTAGTTCGGTTTCTTCTAAAATATCATCTATAACATTTTCGGCCAGTTGATATTTAAAAGGTACCTTTTTTTTCTGGTAATTCCTTAAAGGAACATCATCGTCTAGTACCGGGTAATCACATTCACTGAAAAAGTTTAAGCATTCTAACATTCTGTTTTTCTCCTCCTCATCTTCTGACTTAACATTCGCGTTGTCCGTAGTTAACGTTGAATACTCAAAATCTTCAAAAGGTTGAATTTGCAGCGTTATTTTGTTGCTAAGGTCCTCTTCTAAGGTTTCTTTTTTAATTTCAGCTTTATTTGTTGTGGGGGTGGGCAGCTTAAAGTCTCCATTATCTTCGTCCACGTCACTTTCATCAGGCTCAAAATTTGCCAAATCATCACCATCGTTATTATCATCATGATCAGAACACTTTAGCTTAAGAGTGCAACTCTTTTTTGATTTGGATCTTAATAATTTTTTTAATTTGTCCGTTTCATTATCTTCTTCTTCCGTAATATCTGAGCACTCCATATTTTCTGTATCCCCGCTAAGTTTAATTTTTCTGGTAACTTTTTTGCTTAAGCCTTCTTTACGGCTTCCCCCGACGATTTTGGACTTGGGTTTACAGTCATTTTCTTTTTTTTGCGAAGCAATTTTCTCTTGATCGTCGGGCTTAATAATTTTATTAACATTGCTAACTTTTATTTCCGAGGTGGGATTAAGTGTTGCAGGAACTGTGAGGAACAAATGTAAGAACTAGCTTAATAAAAAGTACGTTCAAATTTATAGCTTACTTCTTGAAGTGAACTTGCGAACACGATTTTTTGGTGGGTCGTAGTCGGGAAGGCCACAAGTGTCAGGTCGAGTGCGTCGGTGTTTGATGAGATTAGAATAACATGAGAAACGGGATTGACAGCATCTGCATTCTACCAAACGGATGCCGGTGTGTACTGTTGAATGAGTAACTAAACTTTCACGATGCGAAAAACATTTGCCACAAACCTTGATGCAAAAGTTGATAGAATTAGATAGATTTTGAAAATTAGTTTACGTTTTTTAACTTACATCGCATTTGTAAGGCTTCTCCCCAGTATGTGACCTTTCATGCTCTACTAAGCGGCCCTTCTGATAGAAATTTTTACCACAATAACTGCAACAATATTTCAACTCGCCTGTATGAAATTCTATATGCTGTTTCAGATTATATTTGGTTACAAACGTCATTGAGCATTGTTCACATTTATAGGGCTTTTTGGTACCGCATTCAGTAGATATATGTCGCCGATATGGATCAATTGTCTTATATTCAGCTCCACATTTATCACACTTAAATAATTCGCGATCAACGCCTTTATGTACATCGCGTATGTGGATTCGATATTCCCCTTCATTAGTAAACGTTGTATTTTTGCAGAGGCGACATGCAATCGTCACATGAATCGTATCACGATGTCTCTTTAAGTCTTCATCCGTGCAAAAGCGTGCTTCGCAGTAGCGACAAAAAAAGCCACCAGGAGATTCATGTTTTTTAACATGTTTCACGTAACCATTTAGGGAAGTCAAAGCTTTATTGCAAATGGGACAAAACAGTTTTGGGACACCATCACCAGTGGAGAGTTTTACTAACATTGGTTGATTTCCGGTGACGTTGGGTCCGTTGGTAAGTGTGGAATTGCCTGAAAGGAAACGAGTATCATTATGTTTAGTCTAACACTAAAATAAGGCGAAATTAACTTTTCCTTCTTCTTCTTGAGTATTTCAAAAAAGAATAATAAAATTATTATATTTGGACAAAATCTACATTTAACTATACTGCGCTTCTTCATCTAATACAAACTTCGTTCGATCACCAAATATCCAAAATCATGTCTCGTTACCCTATAAATGCCTTTCTTTTACGGTAACAATTATATGGAAGGGATCCCGAAAAATAAGCGATCCAAATTGGGTAAAATTACCCCAAAATAAACGCTCAAATGAAGGCTTGTTTCAAGTCGCTATTTACGACGAATTTCCTTTCAAAAAGTGGTTCTATCCGATTTTTTTCGCAATTCTTCATAGTTATTTTTAATAGAAATAAATTGTTTTGTATTAATTTTTATTGAAAAATGTTAAAAATTATCATGAGGGGCATGATGTGGGGAGCGGTCATAAAAATCTTTAAATTTAATCCTTTTAACAACAGCGTTTGTGTTTGGGCCAAGTCACATCAACGTAGAAAATTTTGTCAAAATATATTAAAAGTTGCGACCTTCTACGTTGAACACCACACACCAGTCGGTATAACAAAAGTCCGTTAGATCTGTTCGCGTAAACTTCATTTATTATTATGAATGGTGTAAGGCATAAAAATTCGAACTTTCATACAGTTTCAACAATTTCTTTTGTTATGTTCAAACGCTGCTGATTGTACAGCCTTTATGGATATTCGATGACCGAGCAGTGAAGCAATTTGTATTGGAAATTTAAAGAAATTTCTTTTATGTCATCTGAAGGTCTTCCTTCGCGATCTTGCTTTCTGCATTTGTTTTTCAATGATTCGTTCAATGCAAAGCGAAGCTTTTGCAGTTGGAGTCGTAAATATGTGGCGGAGCTAAGAATGATATAGATGAACTTTTAAAGAAACCATCATTTGTTCAACTTTTGCTGCGGGATTTTTTTTATGATCATGAAGCGTAAAAGTTTATAATCTATCAAGCACTGAGATTAAGCCAAACCCAGCAATAATATTGCACAAATTTCAAATTCTTTTCTTGAAATTACTAAACATTTTACATTGATCAGCGCCTTTGGCGTCTCCTGTATTATTAGCGGCATTTTGTAGATAAGTTTGGGGATAGTTTATGAACATTCTAAAAGATTCGTTTTATTTTACATGTTTTGTAAATATTTAATAACCAAGCTTACATACTACATATTTTGCAAAATAGAATTTAAGCTTAACTAGCAAGTAAAACATTCCTACTTACTCATGTTTTGTATATGCGAAGTTAAACAGCATAGAAGGCATAGAAATTTAATTTCCTCATTGGCGTGTTTTCACAATTGACAAAGGATTCCCTCAACTGTCCTTTTTCATCTAAATTATATGCGCAAGAAAATGTAAACAAATAGCACTGTAAAAAATTATTTACTGAAACTATTAAATTTCTTTATAAAGATTTCTTTCACTGTTTTTTCTACACATTAAAAAATTTTTTATATCTTTCTTTTTACTTTTTGTCTACACCTTGAAAATTGTATGTCTTGCCTGTTCAAAATGAGGCTGTGGGAATTATCGCCTTAAAAATTATCGATGACAATAGATTGTTATTTTTCCATCGCAAAGATTGTTGGCATTGTTATTGTAAAATCTTTGTTTACTCAGGTATGCAAAAGAGAGAAAGAAATAGAGAGAATCACTACTTCATCAATTGCTTGCTACGGAATTGACTTTTGCGACAAATAATATTTTACTTTTTGATTTAATTAAAATTACATACTGCACGAATAAAAAAAGAAAATATTAAATTCTTTTAACAATAAATTCTTTAACAGCTCATATGTGTATATATTTTTGTAATAGCAATTGAAAGGGATAAAAAATTCAATGGCATGGCCTACATTTTTTTGATTCATATACCCGAACGTCTGAGAAGACGACCAGTTTTATGCTATTATATATTCTTAACCAGATCTCAAGGCATTCAAGGCATTTTCGAACCTCAAATTCTGCAATAAGAATTTGAAATTATTGTTTTGATTTCATTTATAATAATATTAACACTCCTTTCAGTTGAAAAAGTATTTAGTCGTCGCTAATAAACGAGTTAATACTAATAGTAGAAAGATGTCTTTGAAGAAAAGTATTTAGGGGTAGAAGGCTTAAAAGTGCAGCAGCAGTCGTAATGCTCCAACGTAAACCAACGTTTAGAAGAATTGTAAAATATTTTAAAAGAACAACAAAAATATATCGAAGAGCGACCGATTTTTCTGACAAAACACAGCACAAATTGAAGATAAGCATTTATTATATATATGACTGTTTACGTCTTGATCTTTAATGCTATAATTTAATATTAACGTTAACGTCAAATTTAAGTACCTACAATAAACAAGGCAATAATATATTTTCGCCAGAAATTGAATGCACACTGTTCTCCATTCGCCTTGATTTAGCTTTGAGCTGAGCAAGTCTCTCTGGAGACTTCGTTTAATTCGATTAAAGAGATAAAATTGAATCGAAAAATGCACTATTTTGTATGAAAGAAAACGATCGCGTCTCATTAACTATCGAAAATGCCGGCATGGAACTTGAAAGATCTCCCTACAGTCATCCGCTTACTTACTTAGTGTCCATATTGCTCTCATATAAAAATTTAAAACTAATCACTACGCTGTCACCAAGTCATGTTCGTGGTAGCTGCCTACACGCTATAAAGTGCACGATTTAATCACTTCCAAGATAGGTGCCCTAATTCACATTTCTGCACAAGTTGTACGTACACATCCCGTACATCCTGAATTAGGTTTGAATACTTTTATGTGTTCGGATTGTCAAACGGAAATACGTAATGCAGAACAACGATTCAAATTTACTAATCCGCCCGTCCCATCATCCGCCACAGAATTCTGTTTTGAATTCTTTTGGCAGTGCAAACACTACAGCTGAAATAAACATTATATTTTAAAATAAAAATTATTGCAGTAAAAAAGGTATATAAATTTCTGATTGTGCAGCTTTTGCTTCATTATGGCTGTACGCTTTTCTATATATGTTCTTTTGCTTTTTGTACATGTCGTGCAGTTTCTCTAATTAGGACGAGAGTAGCGAAAAAATTGCTTGCCTACTCCTCCTTTTTTCTCGTTTTTTATTACTCTCAAATTTTAAGAGAATGGAATAGAAAATTCTCACACTAACAGAGTATGGACCTTTACTTCTCACACTTTAACAGAATTGAAGCGTTGCAATTTATTGAAAGCAACTCTGTGTTCTCTCCATTCTCCATACATGGTACTTTTTTTATAAACCATGTAAAGGAAAGAACCAGCTAACGGTTTCACGTGGGCACAAAGCCACTTTTACAAGTGCGCAAAGAGCTTACTGAAAAATTTAAATCGAGTGAAAAATTACCAAAAGAACAGAAATATACTACAAAGAAAAAAGGGAAATACCAATTAAAACTTTATATTGCATTAAAAATTACTATTGTGTTAAATAAATTTAAGATTTATAAAGAAATTATAAGAAAGTGTATAAAAGACGAACTGAAAGAAATGTAAAAAAATTGTAAGGACTTAACAGTAAGTACACTTATTTCATCCATTTATATTTTATATATTGATAAGGAGATCCATCTGAGATTCATATATTTTTTCTGGAAATTTCTTTCGTGTCTCCTTATTTCCCAACTATTTTGTGAACAAGTCAAAGTCGGTCAGCGGCATTAGCTTAGCTGAGTCGGAATATACCTTATTTAAGAGATGTTTAATATTTAGTTTTTTCAAAGATTTTTAATACTTTAATACATTACTATATATATATATATACATTACTATATATATATATATACATTACTATATATATATATATACATATCATACATTATTAGCATTCATATACAACCATTTTGCAACTATTTTATCGACAAATGAAATATTTTTTATATATGTTTGTGTTTTCATCGGAACTGCATTTATTTTTTAAATTAACATAATGAATGCGGGAATAAATAAATGAATGAACAAATGAGTGAATGTGTGAATGATTGAGGGAGTGAATGGTGAATGAAAGATTGAATGTTGGAGGAAATCAATAAATGAATGCGTGAAAGAATTAGTGAGTGAATAATTGAATGCGTTTTTGTTGAAGTTACAAAAGACGAACTTCATAGATAAGCGTAGATGAAAAATGATGAAAGATGTCTCATTGACCATAGACTAATTGGAGTAAATGTTTGAGAAATTTCCTAAAAGTACATGAAATTTTCAGTTTCCATTTCTAACTTCTGCAAAAGTACAAATGTATATCCTTGTACATGTGCGTTATTTATTCAGGGCGGCACACACAACAATATATCGATATTGCATTTACATATTTATATAAAACATATATATACATGTACATATGTAGTACGAAAAATAACGGGGTCAACAGATTATTTGTTGAAAAATTGAATTAAATGATTTGCAATGAAGTCAGGTTTTGCTCCTCAATTCCTAATGAATCATACTTTTTGAGCATATACATGCCGATTTCCGATTACAAAACATTTTAGTCGCTATTGATATATTCCACATTATTTCAGTCCTTATATATATGTTTGTGTGGTCGTTGAAATGTTGTTATCATAATCTGTGATATTGGTGTTTGTAAACGCGTTCGTATGGTTTAAGTCTGCAAATAGTCTAAATTGTTGCTTCAAGCAAATTATTACAGCAATATTCGTTCAATTAATTGAAACTTAACCGAATATATAGTTTGAGGATACATTAGCATTATGTGTATGTATGGTATATGTTGGGATGATTTTGATAATGATGTTGTCCTCATTATTATGAAAAATATGAGAGAAAAGAAATATTTTATGAGCTATGAAGTTATACTTCATGTGTGCGAATAAACAAGTATAAACATTAAGAATCAATCATTTTCCTTTTTTTTTGATATTTGGAATAAAGCAAAGTATGAACGCATGTATGTGTAATATAGAATGGGGAATGTGTAATTTATAAGATATATATAAACTTTTACAGATGTGTACACATGGAAACTTGGGGGAAGATCCAAGTGTACCGTCTATAGCGATGGCGAGATTGGAACGCTTTGACAAAAGGGCGAGCTATTACGAGCGGGGTACAAATAATTATATAGTTAAATATTTCGAGCTGTCGCGGACTTTATATGAATGAATTTAACTTATCGGTTTTAGATAGCATGGTCTCATTTTTGTTGTTGTGTTTTATATACATATCTTGCCAATAGTTAGTAATGTTTATTATCTGGACATATAATCCACAAAATTATTGGTTTAGTCCATCTCAACTCAACATACAAATAAAAAAAGAAATAATAATTACTTCGTACATTAGTGGTTATAAAGGAATATTTGATGTGCTGCCATATAATTGATTTGAATAGTTATAAGAAGAGTTTGGCAAAAAATTAAGTGAATTATTTCAATTTTATTATACATTTTATTTACATATATATATATTTTAAAATACAAAACAAATGAATTTCTTGCGACATCATTATTTTTGTTAAAGCTACACGACGAATATGTACAGTTAAAGTTATTTTTTCTATATATTAGTTATTTACTTATTTCTATTTTGTTTTACATGAAAAAGGAACCATGCGCAGCCGCTCATCGCCTCATGGTAATGAACCAAAGATTCGCTGTATACCAGGGTAAGTTGTGTTTATTTTTACTTATTATTATGTATAATTTATTCATTTCTTTTTATTTCATTTTAGATTAAAAAACAAACACACGACTCCACTCATCGTTTCAGCAGAATGCGATACTTCTGTAGGCAAATGGTAAGTTTGTGGTCATCTTTATATATAAAATTCCCTAATCACAATATTTTTCTTTTGCAGATATCAACACAGCGGCCCACAGCAGCGTTCCCAATTTATTTAGATTGGAATTAATTATGTGTTTATGTGTACTATGTGGGGCTTATTAGTTTTAAGTTCAGTTCATAATGAGGGCTACAATTGGCAACGCGCCTATCATGGTACCTCAAGGGTGGTGTGGAAAACCGTCAAAGGAATTTTATGGTATATGGAAAGCAAGTTCCGTGCTAGATGAAATATGAAAAAAAGACGACAATCTATCGAGTAAAATATAAAGACGAAAAATTTACATTTTATAAAATGTTTGCAAAAATCATTTTTTAAATACGGACGTAGCTGATGCACAAATCGGTCAATTGCGTGCTAAAGATGAAGTGGGAATACGTTGTAAAAATTATTTCAAGACTTTTTGGAAGTATAGATTACCGTATGCATGATAAAGATGAAGTAATTGGTCGGTTAGTTTCCGAAAAGTATAACAATCGAGAATTGGAGACAAACTACAAAACAAAACGAAAATCAAAAATTATACTACCATTATGTTGTCAAATCGCAAAAAGAGGATATTTTAGTTTTAAAGTTCCGATTTCTCTGGTGAATATGGTTTTCCTTTCATGAATAGGGTAGTCAGATAGAACAGAGTTTGTTTTTTCTACCCGCAATAGAGAACAAAATTTCAGGTTGTACTTGTAACATCTGGGGATTAGTCTCAAAGGCTATGCACAAGTCAACGTAAATGAAGATAACCTCAAAACTTAACTTAGATGAGAGTAGGAAGCCGCATTATAAGGCGTAATAATCGCGACTACAAAAGTGTTGTCCAATGTACTATTAATTTGGGTGTTCATTATCATAAACCGGTAACTTAGAATGACAAAATATTTTGATAGACGTGTTGCTTAGACGATTTCTTTACAATCGCGTTTTCGGTGGACCTAAGGAAGTTTGCGCTAATCTTTGTAACTTCTTATATATTCCGGGTCTAATCATTGAAGTTTTGAATGGTGTTGTAGTGTGTGTATCGTATTAGTTTTCAAAATTGATCTGTGACTGTCGACTAAGACTGGACATATCCCTAGTAGATCATACAATTTCATAAAGTTTGTGGATAAATAGGATTAAATTCATCCCTATGCATATCGTGAAATTATGTATGTTGTGGGATTTCGCACAAAATGGATCAACTATTACTGATACTATTTATATTTATTATGTATACTATATTTTATTTCTGTCCTTTTAACGTAGTGGCTGCTCGAATGTATTTTCATCTAATAATATATCTGTAGATATTAAAATAATTTTATTTTTCCGTGATCTTTCTGCATTTTCGTGTGTATTATTTTGTCTTGATTGAACTGAAACTCTACTCTCTACACTCTCTCCAATACATAGTAACACAATGCTTTATTACTGCCTAATAATTTCAAATCTCGCCTACTTAACTGAAGCAAGGTTTGATTATACATGATATCTTTAGCTAATTATGCGTTATTTTTATATGAATACACAGACAGTCCTTATATGGGAGGATATTCAAAATACACTAAAAGTCGACAATTTCCTTATTACTTTTTTTATGTTAATGTTATAAAATGCACAAAGCACATATATATTCAATTCAAATTTCATAAACGACAATAGAATTAAATAATAAAAAATTAGAAAAATAGATCCATGATTACGTTAAATTGACATTGAGAAAACTGGTAAAAATATTTTGGTTAAAATTTTTTTATTTTTCTTAATGCAACCAAAAAAATGTCACTTTTTATTGTTGAATTTTATCACAAAGTAGAGATACCTTCAAAAATGCATGTTAATGCATAAAAATAGAGATGTGAAGCTATTCTAAAAGCGGAGATAGTGTTAATAAAAACGCAATCAAAACCGACATGTATAAAGACACGTTATTTTCTCATTTGGTGCTTTTCGTTAGTCTTTCATTGTCTTATAATTCTTACCGGGTTCGTCCTCAGATTTGTAGCCGCTAACCAACATGGAGACCTGCCGCGATATTATTTTTCCGATGCAATCTACAATCTATACTGGTGATCTGGTGATAGTTCGCCCGATGCGGACGCTCTATTACAATGAAAAGTTTGTATATTATTTCAACTTCTACACAAATGCTGAGAAACAAGACCTTTGCTACCACATTTCTGCTCACGGGTTTTCGGAATTTGATCGATGTCAGTCAAAAAGCCAGTCTCCAGTTAGCCCTTTCGAGCTCATCGGTTACGGAGCCTTTGTTGTCGTTGCGCACTTCGATATATCAGAATGCAGCAAAAGCGGCACATCTTTGAGAAAACTCCAAATATAACGAAAAATTTTATTTATTTCTCTATGTATGTTGCTGCCATTCACCAGTCAGAACGTTGATAACACGAATACTTTCGAATTTTCAAGCAGCAAGTGTTCAGTTGTGTTAGTTTTCGAAGGACTTTTCCCAAGAGAGTATCTGTGATGACTCCTTTTCCGAGTAAAAGCAAGATATATTTAACAAGTAAGAAAGTTATATCCGGCGGGGGACGAATCTCGCGTATGCTTTCGCATTCTACTCTTCAAGTGCTTTTATTTGATACATATATCGTTGGTGTTATTAAGAAAAATTCCAACGCGATGTCCATCGCAGTCATTTTAAAATTAACTCAGTTTTAGGCAGATAATATATCTTCGTTTAAGGAGTGCACAAAATAGTTTTCAATATTCGGTCTTGTTTGACTTATGATAAATAAATCCTCAACAAAGTGAAAAAAGATCATTTAATTACTTGTATATTTGTGTGGGCATGGCCAATTGTTTCCATTTTTGGAAGCAGAATGTTTCGTAAGATAAATGTGGAAAATTTGAGCCTTTAGTAATTTGCGTGTAATGAGCAAAAATCCAAAAATTTTTATAAAAAAAAACGAAGTTGCGTTCAATTCATGCTCCACTGCGGGCTTCTGCCTTGACCAATTTGGCCCATTTTCAATACCAACTTGCGTGCAGAAATTTTTAATGTTTCAATGAAAATTGAAGTCGACTTCTTCATTTTTGCGATCAGAAAAGTCTCAATAGCAAACACCATACAGACAGACAGACATGGCTAAATCAACTCAAGAATTTCACGCAGATCAAGAATATGTACCCCATATAGGGTTTTCTGAAGCTTCCTTTTGTGTGCTACATACATTACGGAAAAAAAAGAAAATGAGTGTACAACCATCTTATAGTGATGGGTGTAAAAATAAAGGTCGAATTGAAACTGGTCTGTAATCGAAATGAGATAATGCCGGCTATTTTACTTGTCTTAAATTTATTTGCTTTTTATTCTACTATTCGCATATGTCTTATAAGAAAAGATAAATAAATAAATTGCTTAAAAATCTCTTTGAATTTCCTAAAAATTTGCAAATTTATTGCTTATAGCAGTATCACGGCAATATGATTGAACTATTTGTTGAATTTCCTTTTACCTCATATAGGTATCATGTATTCTTCATGTGATCATATGTTTCCTCGTATCGTTCGATTTTTTCGATAATACGTTTATTTATAATTTCCTTTACATTGACTGACCAAAGAAAATCATAATGATTCCAATCGTTGTATGGTATACGAAACAGTCTTGCACAGGGCAGTAGACGGGCCAAATATTCGACATCTTTTACCGCCGACATGTAATCGTTATCACTATAGTACATATCAACACAAGTTTTGATATTTTTGAGCTCATAGTGAGGCGGGGTTTCTTGATTGTATTTCTTAAGATTGATGTCTATACCGTAATCGTATTGTTTAAAGTCGCCCGAACTATATAGCTGCAGATAGTGTATAATTTGCGTTGTTGAAGCTCCAGCTGGATGAGTTTCGCATACATGCGGCAGCAAAGTCTAAATATATGTAAAATATATATAAAATGATTAAATGTAAAAATAATTTAATAAAAAAAAGTGTTAAATTTATTATTAATAATTGAGAATAGTTAGTAATTATTACTAATAATAATTACAAGTAATTTAATATGTGAACGTTATACGAGTGAAAAATGTAAAGTTATTTTAATTAGAATAGAAATAAATTTCACCCACAGCTAATGAGAACGTTTAGAAAAACGTATCGCGCACGCGATAACTTACTTGGTTTAAATGTCGTGTACCCCAGCCTCCGATGAAATGCAATATACTCGAACATAGGAATCGTAAGCTTGAGTTCTCCGAACAGATATAGTCACAAAAAAACCTTTGCGCACTACTGGCTGGCAATAATTCAAAACCGCCCAGCATCATACTGAGAAACGAGGAATAGCCCAAGAAGTCTACGGTGGACAAAAACATGCCTCCCACTTTCGATAATATAAAGGAGTGATCTTTCAGAAATGCCACAGGTGCGAGCAAGTGGACAGTACGCACTTTTTCATTATATCCAGGCATCGTAGACATAAGTACAAAAAATGTAGTTGTACCCTGAGAATGTGCCACAAAGTGCAATGATCTCGCTTTGGTCTCATCTAACGCGTAATCCAACATTGCAGCCAAGTCATAAATACCTATTTCATGCCAACTAAAATTCCAAAAATCGGAAGAGTCTGGATGCTTATGTTTATGTTGGCGTGAGTAAGTATTACCACGGGCATTACCCAGCCAAACATCATAACCCATGTCAACTAACATATAGGCTAGACTAGAGCTTTCCGATAAAATCCAATCATCTGAGGAACATAGGATACCGTGTTGTAAAAAGACTACTGGTTTCTCATAGCTACTGTTGATGTTTTTCAATTTCGGTGAATCCGGAATTCGATACACAGTTAATATGTAACCGTCGTGTGTCTGCACTGTATGCTCCTCTACTGGATAGCTGTGTATGGAGATGAGTTTTGCCTATCAACAAATAGAAGAATCGATTTAAATGTTTCATTAGCTTCATTAGGTTACGTTGCTACTTTAACGGCTAATAAACTCTATCATTAGCAAAATGTGAAATCGTCTTATGCGACTTCTTTTCAATTACTCCACATTGGTAATTATAGGGCTGGGTGTGTGTTATTTGGATATTTGATCTATTCGTAATTCAAGACAATGAGTTAAACACAGCTGCTTCTCATTGGGAAGCAGTAACTAAGGGGAATACATTTAATGCCACATATCAACTTCTTTGATATGAAAAAACTGTGCGAAGGGTCTTGTTAGGCGATTTTGGAAAAAAAAAAACTTCATTGAAGGAAAGGCGTTTTGATTTTAATGTACTTTCATGTCATACCTCGCTTGTATTATATTCAGAATGACTTGAGGTAGATCCACCTTATATTATAGCGATCTAGATAGCGGTAGATCCACTTTCTAAATTGGCCAATGTTTGTCCATGTGTGCCATGTATTCTTGCAGTCAAACAACAAATCACAATCGTTAACCTTTACACGTTTCCGATCACTTCCCGTACAACGGCTTATTTTGAAAAGTCAGTATAAGAAGTTAAGTGGTGTAGGATATATTTAATGACGGTGATCGGTTATATTTTTATTTGCCAGTTATGAAGGTAGTGGTAGAACGTACAAAAACATGTGAATATATAATTTTTACAAGTGGAACTGGTTCACCGAGTCTATCCTCAGCGGATAAACCTATCATATCAAATGTGATTTTCGCAAATTTTTAATTCGAAATATATATATATATAAATATATATATATAAATATATATATATATATATATATATATAAATATAGATAATTTTAAAAATTGAAAGGTTTTTTAATACTTAAAAAAACCAATCTTTCAAACACATCTTACAAAGAGCCCACACGAACGCGTTAGCTAAATTAAAATAAAACCAAGTAAGAACGATATGATCGGAATGATAAAACGTCAGCTTCGCCTAATTCAGTAATTCATTCATTTTCTTAATAATACATCAAAAATTATGTAAATGCATGAATTTCATAAAAGCCGTCATGTTGGAGAGTAGTGATATACTCAAAACGTCAGCTAACGTGTTCCAAATTTAACAAACTTAGTTTACTTGTCAAAGATTTTATTGTTTTCTAGTTGCTTTCGCTGTAAGAAACCATCTGCTTGCTTTGCCTGCTCCTGTATATCGTGCGGTCTTGAAAATAGACCTGTATGATCCATATTCCCTAGGGTCATTTAACTAACGACAAATTTTCATCATAAAATATTAAAAATTAGACCTTTTCGACATATAAAGGCTTACTTTTCATAACAGCCATCTTATGGACTTGGGACGCATAAAATCGACCTACGTGGTCCAAAGTCGATAAAGTTAATTTCTATTATCAAGGAATTTTCATCAGGAACTATTAGCCCTCTTCACACCAGTTTAGAATGACGGAATACTGTTACTATTGCTTGCGTGGCCCAAAGTAAGTCAGTATACTAAAATTTCACCAGAGTCTGTCAAAAATTGCGATCTGTACGTTGAACGCAAGAATACATGGACAGATATTAGACGGACAGACGGACAGACAAGCTGCGATTAGGTGGGTCTATCTCAAGTCCTTTTGAGAACGCAAACGGTTTCATTGCAAAATTTCTTAAAGACTATGCACTTACCGTTACTTTCAATCCATTTGCCATATGGTCTCCTATGTTCATTAATACAATTTTTAAAATTAAAAAATACAGAAAGAAGTTTTGTTCGTTTCTTAACATTTTCGTATAAAGTTTTGTCTGCGGTGTTTTGAAAATTTCTATTATTAGGCAACATACGTGCAGCATACTGATGAAAGACAATGCTCGCGGATGTTGCGTTTACTTGATCGGAGTATTCCGGCTTTATCTTTTTTTTTTTTGTAAGGCCTGCAATGAAAAATATTATATAAAAAATATATGCGTATATTCTTTTCAGGAAGAGGAGACGACGATTTGTTCTTTCGATTTTTCTTTCTCCCAGTCCTCACGTCGTTAAAACTGTACGAGAATCTTGTTTCTTATGCGTTTTATGTTCGATGTTGCTTTCTGACGTGCTCAACAAAGAAACATTAAAGCCTTATAGGCAATGTAGCGATGAGTCGATCGAAATTCATTCACGAGTATCAGGCGAGCGAGTATCAAGGTGTGTTCATCCCACGTAAGGTCACGCAATTAACTTAACACTAAGTTACACTAAGATCACGGTGGACATTGTTTTTGATCGGTGTTGTTTGCTCTTTGATTCACTTGGTTAGTCACAACGGAATGTTGGTCTACCGACCGATCAAAAAAAAAACATGATTTAAACCCAGATTTACCCAGCTTTCTCAGAACTAATATTTGTAAGCAATTTCAATCACACGCGCCACTGTTCCTAAATTTCCGCGCTAATTATTAAAAAAAATTATTGCGCTTCATGCGTTAACGTAATTTTGTTTAGATTATTTTTGTGCAATTATAGCCATTGTTCACATTGTTTCGATATTTCTATACGAATAACTAAAGTTTGATTTTTGCTTTAGACTTTATATAATCTTTGTATCCCTCAACCAAGGATAGGGGTATATTAATTTTTTCCTTCGATTAGTAACACCATTAGTAAAGCAATAATCGAATCCGAATGTTTCCTTTCTGCTGAAAGCAATAGGGAAGATATATATAATATGTAGATATATAAGTGCAATAATTAGAAACATTGAGAGTAAATATGGAAATTAAAATAATGATGAGTAATGTTGTTAGTTTTTATTTTTTATTATTTTCCACTTATTATTTATTTTGAATTACACCCAATTCTCTTTTTACTCTCTTTACACTTTCTTTTTACGCGAATTTGATTTAACACGAGCTCAAAAGGAAAAAAATTTCTTTTTTTACACGAATTATTTTGTTTTAACACGACTTATATTTATGAATTTCAGATATAATTCCCTTTTTCCAAAGTAGAAGTTATTTTTTATAAAATATTTAATGAATTAAAATGTGTAAGCACCAAATAAATTAAGTGAACTCTAACAAGGACTTTTTAAAATTGTTTACACCCAATTCTCTTTTTACACGAATTTTTTTACACGTATTTTTTGGGCACGTATCTATCGCGTAAAAAGAGAATTAGGTGTACTTAAGAGGACTTAAGATAGACAAACATTTCATTACACCGATCGATCAAGAAAATTTAAACAAGCCTGTTCGCCCGACACTTGTTTGGGCACTTTTGTTTTCCACCTACACAAATTTCGTATTTTCGCCTAAGGATTGGATTGGATTTTATGACCACTACTCACGCACACATAACGCCCCATTTTCAAAAAGTGTATTTCCATATTACATGATCGGAGTGACCAATCTTGTGAATCCCACCCTCCTCCCCCTCTCCTCCTCTCACATATGACTATTCTTGCGAACAGTAAGTCGAATTTTTAGAGTCTTATGATGAAAGTTTGCTCCATAATAGTAATAGTAGCAGTTGGCATAAATGAATTTTTGCTAAATTTGGATCGATCAGTTCATTTGTCCTATAATAGAATGGCATTTATAGGAATGAAAAAATGTTTTAGAGGAAGTGATGTAAGGTACTTAGTGGTCGAACTTGCTCGACCATAGTATTTTGACTGTTTCGTACCTTTATTCAACTTAAAACGTTACAAAGTTCGCAGCCATTAACTTCGTTTTTATTATTTCAATCCTTAATGATAACAATATCTTTGCGTAAATAAGTTGCTATTTTATTGGTTTAATTCTTTCAATTTTTTGTTTTGTTTTGTTTTTGTTTCTTTCTTTTTTTTGAATTTAAATGAACGATGTAACCATTTATTACTAATACTTGATTATATATTTAATGCAATCATTGTATTAGATAGTGGAATTATTTGTTGTTGTTGTTGTTCATTTTCCAATTAGACAGCTGTGCAGTTCACTATAATCACTCAATAAATTATTAAACTGAGGGAAGGCAAAGCGAAAACAAAGAAATTCGTTTACTTTACGCTTTTGGATTACAAAAGTCACTTTTTGTATGCACAGATGTTCGTTCATCTGCTATTAATATTTTTTTTCCCTACGTCACTTGTCGCACCTGACATATGATAGTTAGGTTTATGTGAACGTATACTACGTCTAGAAGGACTTGGCAGACAGACCCATTTTTTATTGCATTAGTCGATTTCGAATCGTTTTCTCGGCCATATGTCTGTCCATGTATATCAACCTATGGGTTAGATCCGAAATTTTCGAAATTTTCGCTTTTTGTCTCAAGAACAAGACGTCGTGAAAATTGATTGAATTTGACTATATGTGCAACTACTCCCTACATAAGGTCGTTTCGAAGTGGTTTAGTACATTTAATGATCGATCTTGCCCCTCGATAATTGTTTCCAAATTGTTTCGAAATCTTTTTTGAATTCTATTTTAGCGTAGTTGGGAAAGGGCGATAAAAAAGGGTTTACAGACGACAATAAACAGAAGAAAGATAAGAGGGTCTTGGCCCAAGGTCGATGAAACCACATAAATGGTGTTTCTCACCATGCCGCCCGAAATGTTGCACCATAAGGTAATACTCCGTTTTTAATGGAATTGAAAGTGAATCATGATTTTTAATTAAAATTTTGTTTGCTTGTAGAAAGAATGCTATGAGAGCTAGAGGGTGTCGTTGCGAAAATTTTGATCTCAAAGATGTCTTTTCCTGCAAGTGATCGGCAAGAGCTCGCGAACACGTCAACGATTGTTCCGAAGCTATTGAAATTTGAAAGTCACTTGATTTTCTCTAATCATCAACAGTGCTTACCTCGTTTGGAGGTGACGACCGATAGATAATAAATTCTACAAATTGCGTAAAAGACACACATTTAAGACGCATATTAATATTGGTGTTTTCGCGCACACTGTATGCGATAAAATTGTTTAATCTAATGGTCTGCGCCTTGGATTATTTGAAGAAAACAAAAAAAAAAAAACCGGAAACAGATATGTTTTGTCGATTCTTTTTTTATATATGTATTTCCGGATGTTATACATGAAATGATAAAATTAATAAAAAACTGAATCAGTTTTAATAATTAGTAGGAAAATTTTACTATTTTTGCTTAAAAACCGAAAACGTGTGAAAAATGTTATGTTATTGTTATTAATAGCAACTAAATAATGAAATAAGTGAAAAACAATTATAGAAAAAAGATTTTGAATATGAAATGTTAGGGTGAGAGTGTCTTTCCTGTTAAAAAGGCCGTTCTATCTTTTGCTTATTAATAATTAATTTTTTATTATAATACTTAACATTTTTTTTTTTTTGAGTTAATTTTCGGTTCATTCGTTGCAATGTTTATGCCTTCAAAATGCGCACATATTGGCGGATTTATATTATTTAAGTATGGCATTTTAGCTAATTTCATAATTAATTTAATTGGTAATCAAAATAAATTTACAAATGACTTGAAATAAATTTTCAATGACTCTTTTAATTATTATTTAATATGACATATATAGAGTGCACATATCATTTAATTATTATTAGAATATTTTTTTTGAAACGCAATTTCGGTTATTTCATAATATTTTCCATTGAATTATTTTTCGAGATATAGTAAATTAATTTTGCAAATATTTGCATATCGGTTTTAATAACTAATTCGTGCTCTCATATTTTTTTCCTCTTTTATTTCTATTATTTTGTTTACGGAATAACTGCGCGCGTTTAATTATTTTCGTCTCTTGCGGCAACAACACAACGAACTCATATTTGCTATACTAGTTTAACATATTAATGCTGAAACGTATTCGACTAAAGCTCTCCAAGTGTCTATTAAGGCAATAATGAAGTAACACTAGTTCTTTGTTCCAGAGTAAGCTCTTTGCAAAAATAAGTGAGAAAACACTCCAGTCGGACATGGTCGAGCCTTAAATATCGTACACCACTTATTTTCAGCATAAAATACCAAAAATCATCCCGTGTTAGCATTCATATGCTTACGTTTCATGGCAACCATTATATGAAATGGACTACAAAATCTGAGCCGATATGAGTCAAATTTGCTACAATTGCTTGTGCTCTACTTTGGCCATAAAATCCTCAAAGTAGAACTGCGATAAAAATTTTAGTTTCAAAAATATACCTATCCGGTCCAAACATACCAGATCATGCTTCATCATCAAGTTTACATGCCAAACTGGTATCTTGAACTTATTTCCGTCATAAAATACTGAAAATTCCCCTTTTTTCTCAAATAAAGGCCTATTTTTTGTACACATATGGGAGGGGTCCCGAAAATAGTTCCATTCCCCCCAAATCTTTTACATTTGATTTGTATGTCAAAATATAGTTTTCTAATGATTTTTGCAAATTTTTCCATCTGAAGACGTTTTTAAATGCCGTCTTGTATTTGGCATAGCCGTAGGAATGGTTCGGCCCATTTTTAATAGCCCTTGCTCTAAAACACGGTAATGTGCTAAATTTTGTTACAATAGGTTGAAAATAATAATAAAGAGACACATGAACCCAGATCGAGTCGACAAACTTAATACACATTAAATCGCAGGTAATGCAGGTTATTAAAGTATACACCGAATTTGGGTTAGCCACCATCTCAAATCAGCACATTATAGTTTCAAAGTATTTTCTTCAAAGTGGGCATGTGGATTCGCATTCGCAAGCGAATACATCTGCACAGAGTTGTAAGAATGAAGTTTTTGTCTATTGTCCCCGCGACGTCCAATTTCGAACTTGGTCGTATATATAACAGTTCTAAACTTTGTATATCAGTATTACGAGCGTTAATATTCCAAATGTGGATGTAAGGCAGACGAACAGAGAGCTCGAATGGCTTAGAAGCTTATGGCTATGAAGATTGCATATGTTTCTGATGTGCATTTTTTGGTGTCACCAAGAGAAAGAAAAATTTAATATAATCTCATTCTACGTCAAATCGTCAAACGTGTAAGAGAGTTATATTCGATCTACAACGAATTCCGGATACTCGTTATAATCACAAGCCCATGTGCTAATGAGTGCAAATAATTCTGTAATTTGTGGGCATGCCAGTTGAACAGAATGGACCTTTGAGCATAACCTTTAGATAATAATTTTTGCACCTGCCTGTCAGAGATTGTAAACTGCTTTTCTTAATTAACTGAGGATATGTTTATGAGTTGATCGCTCCTCCTTGAATTCGTACTTGATCGAGAATACACCGGCACTTCGTTAAATCTCCAAGGTGTGGATCTGGTTTTTTTCCAAGCCGAATGACAAGCGAGCACTACCACCTTTGTTGGTAGGTATGAAAATATTCTCATAAAAATTGAGAAATGTTTTGATTGCTCTCACTGTTTATTTCTTTGAATTAAAAAAGAAAAAGAAAAGAGCACAAAAAACGAGTCTACGAATATTTGAAAAACGCTTGTCCCATGTGTTATTTATTACTTTCAATGAATGAATGAATGAAATCATTTACGTAAAAAAACTATTTTAAAAGCGTTGCAAAGAGACATCGAAAAGCTATTCGATAATTTGATAACTATTTCACTTTGATTTATGTACACATCTTGCAATATTTATTCCAAAGTTATTCCAAAGTTACGTTTGGCTTGTCAATGGCGCATAGTAAGTAAGTATGACATAAACTTTTCCTCCTTTTTTTCTTCTTCTTTTTCTTCAAATTGTATTTACTTAGTGCCCTCACTCGCGAAGAATGAATTTATACTAGTTTTGAAATGCGAAGACGAAAAGTGAAGTCAGTATGGAATTTTTGCTTTGCTTTCATTCAAATTTATTTTGAAAAACTTTTGAAATTCTTGGCGCATATATACATGTATGTATTTGTGTATTCGTCAAACCATATTTTAAAAAGAGATTCGTTCAATTCTTGATTGTTTAACTAACCAGAACACATCATCTCATCGATGGTCATATGTTCGTTCAGCGGTAGTGAGGTTATTGCTTAGTTATAATGTTACGAAGATCTTCCGCTTTCTTGTCGATAGTCACCGACGAAACAATGAATGTATCATGACAGATACGTCAAACGCATATATGAGCGACATTTAACGTTAAAAATGACTTTTTTGCTACCGCAAGGGACATTGACGAGATTGTTTGGTATTTTCATTTCATGTATTTCTCCATACGTATGGTATGGTATGGTCTGGGATTACGTTTTTTCATCGACAAAAAAGGGCAAACCTTTTTAAAGCAAGATAAAAGAATAAAGAAAAGTTTGAGGGACGGATTACAAATGGATTTCTTGTGATTTTACAAAAAAAAAAACTTTCATAAAGTTATGATTATTGTGTTTTAGACTCCATTGTTTGCAAACAAACGAAATTTTTTTGACGTTTCAAGGTTCGTTTCATTGGTTTACAACATTGAAAACATGAATGGTAGTAATAGACATATTTTTGGATACATTTGAAACCGTCAGAAACTGGTGCGGGCAATCCCATCATCGTATTCCAGCGTTCTTTGGCATTTATGGGACGGAAATGCTTGTATATAGACTTAAATCATTTTAAAAAATTATTCTGAATTTTTCGGTGTAACAGAAGGTGAGTCTATCTCAAGTCCTTCGGGGCGTTGCACACAAACTTGATACACGTTTGACTTAAGTCGAGCTACTTTTTATGTTATTTAGATACGATTTCGTAGCAATTGCATGCAGTTACCGGGAAAGACTTATGTTCTTAAATACTTTACCCTATGGATCGATATTGTTTAGCTTTTAATTTAACCTGGCGTAAGTTCACGGGTGAATAAGGCAAGAAATTGAGGCAGCTGCTCGTCTTCAACATGCAAATATATAGCCAGGGATCCTCTTTGTGTTCTGAGTTGAGATTTTATTACTGCATCGTCTTCTTTTCATACCTGAGAAGGACGGAGGCATATGCATTTGGACAAAACGTTTGCATCATCCAGAAAGAAGCTTCGCGGAGCCCGTTAAGTATACATACACACTTTTACTCGGCTCCTAAACCTGAATTGATTTAAGCATATCTGCCTGTTCGTCATTCTGTTTCGCAATGTAACGCGCGTAATAATCATTCCGCTGGTCGCCTATATGAAAACATCGATAATGGAAATAGACCAAATCGGAGAAAGGACACAGCCACAGTGCAACATGGATGGAGAACATCTCTTCTTCCTCATTACTCAAAATTTTGTATTTTATTTTAAGATGACGAGAGTGATCCATGGCCCAGTTCAATTTTCTAACTTGATCATCTTCATCTAATCACTTTTATACATCGTGCCACTATATCTTTTATCACACAGTATATTAAGTTTATGCGGATGGATGAATATAAAATGGACCCATCTTTTATTAAACCGATAAATTCAGAATTATTTTCGCAATCGACTTAAGCTTGACTATCCGTTCTTCTCAAAAGTTGATACAGTCTTGCAGCGTGAATCGTATTTGAAATGGGATGGACGGGGCCATATAACGTTTTATCTTGAAAATAACTTTTATAAGAAATAATCTTTAAATTTCAAAAATTTTTCGATAAAAATCGAAACCGGAGTATACCGGAAATTTGAATTCGATGGATCAATTATTTAGGCCCATGCCATATAAATAATCGAACGGAAAATAATTCTTTCTATGGGAAAAAGGTCAAAAGGTAAGCAAATAAAAAACCCAATAAAAATATTATAATGGGTAAAGGCCGGCAGTTACTTACCCTTCACCAAATTGATTGCTAAGAAAATTCTAAAAATTATACCTTGTTGTTGTTAATTAGGAAAGAATTCAAATAAAGGCTTAAGATATAGACCTACGTCGTTCAAGTTTGGCTCCGTTAATATCTATGTAACGCTATTATTACGAACCAATTTTTTTGATAAAATATTAAAAATTCGATCCTTTTGCCATATAAGGAGTTAGTTTTCGTAGGATATTAAGGGAATATGTTGAAAAGACTGGTCCGCTCTTTGCAAACTTATTGGATTAGTTTGTGATGCTAAAATATTATTAGTCTGCGATTTTTTCGTGAAATATTAGAAATTTGAAGTTTATTCACGTAATGATTTTTCCAAAATAGGGCAAGATATGGGGAGTGACCGATCCAATTAAATTTCTTGCAATAGGATTTCACCAAATCTCTAAAAAATGTTTGAACTTTTAGGCTGAATATTAAAAAATACATGTTCAATGGCATAAATGAATCGAGTGCTATAATAAGAACGTCATTCTGGTTGTTGCATACATCGATATAAAGTTAATATATCGTTATCAAAAGTTGTGCAGGAGGATATAAACAAAGAAAAAAACTTTAAATTTCTACAAAACTTTTTTAATAGAAATTAAGGCATATTTGCGCTTATTTCGTAGGCGTACTTAGATACTGTTTATTATAAGGAACAAATAAATACATATATATATGTATAAGTGTATATGTGGGAAAAGAAAACGGTTCAAGTCCATATTTCCGTTCTTAAGTGTTTGTTACCTTTATTCATGCTGTTATTACCCTTGTTGTTGTTGTTGTTGTTGTTGTTGTTACACTTACAAGTTACTGCAGCTGCTGTTGTTGTCACTTGAATGAAAAACTAGAGAGAAAAATAGAAGAAAAAAAAAGGTAAAATATGCATAAAGTAGTTCATTGCCAGTATTTCATTTAAACTGTATCTTTGTATAAGAAGTAAACAATTTTTAAGAGCGAAAACAAGTGCATAAACCTGCATAAAATCTGAATATACAAGAGACAGAGATAGAGAGAATGCGAGAGAGGGTGAGAGACCAAAGCGGGGAATAGGTATGCATTTGCTTTGAGTTTTCCCCATTTCCATCGAAACAACCGATGCATGACATCCCTCTCACTCACTCAAAGTTAAGATTATTATTTAAATGTATCTTTAAACAGAAAATGCGACACTTACACAAAAAATTAATATCGAATGTAATAAAATTTTCTTTTTCAATAATACCGTACACAAAAGTTTGTGTGCTCACTCGGCGGTATCCGCTGCAGGTAGTTTGCTAATTACGAGCGCATCAATTGGCATATCCAGGCTACTTTTTTGAAGTGACGTAGGTAAGATAGCTCTCGGAAATATTTCTACAAAGCTTTGGACTATAATTTGCAATCTCTTGTCTACCGGATGACTAACGAATACTTAGATACTATCTTCTGGAGATTTTAGAGAAAAATGCAAGTTATTCATCAACGTAAGCTTTCAGTTTGATGTAGGTTTTAAGCTATTCAAGATGGAAATATTGCCTCCAAGCTTCACGTAACAGTGTAAGCCTGTATAAGATACCTTCTAAGGGCTTTGCTTAGATTGCGGTCTATAACAAAAACCCCCAAATACGAAAGTGCAACTTTTCCTGCTTAATTCGAAAGAAAGTGCTACCAAATTGCAACGAAAGCTGCGATGATGTTAGAGACTAACAGGAGTAACATCGACGGTAAAGTTGAACCTCTTTGATACACAGATTACCTGGCTCCACTGTGCTATAAACTAATGTAAATCGATAAAACCGCCCCTGAGAAACAACGAACAGCACTGTATTTTGATTTAAATATTTTTTTTACCCATCACCGGAGCATGAGGTATATGCGTTTTGTGAAAACGTTTCCAACAGCCAGAAGAAAGCTTTAGCCCCATAAAGTAGCGCTGAACTCTTTATCAATTTAAGTATGTCCGTCCATCTGTCTACATAATGACTGTTGTAAACTGTCTTCTGGTCGTAAAAATGGAGCTATTGGCTATATTGAAAATTCTTTCACGCAGATGGATTTTGAAAATCGACCAAATCGGTTGAAGTACACACCTACAATATCATGTAAACTAAGAAGATCTTTGCTCTGAAAAGCAATACGAAAAAGAATGTTTTTTCTTTATTACTCACAAACTCCATGTAAAAGCACTAAAACTTTCTACCATATTCTCCAACATCTATACAGAAATGGGAAAAATCGCCCCCAACATTATAGTGCACCAAAATTTTATTTTTTTTTAACAAAACCTTTGTAACATCCAGAAGAAAGTTTTAGAGATCTCATACAATCTGTATAGTCTTGACCAGGGTCAAATTCGAAATCCACCTAGGAATATCGATCCATTCGTCGGCTCTTCCGGGCTATCCTTCCTTTCTACCTAATATCGGTAAAGACTCTCGCATCCACAAAGAAGAAGACATCGCTTTCAACTTTCGCAAAAACATTAAAAGTTCTTGCTCGCAGATCATTGTTTTAAAAAGAGGCCAAATCGGTTAAGTGACGCACCTACATTACAACGTACACTAACAACACCTTTGTTGATGATCAAACTTTTCACTTATGTTCGCGAGTAATCGATAAAATCGGTCGCAGTCATCAAATATTATGGAGTCGTTTTTGTTTCCAAAGTTTGTTAGGATAAAAGTGATGGATATAAAAGATTTAGTCACAGCCAAATATAATTTTCTTGCTCCTTTTACCATTATCTTGAAATAGTTGCTCTTTTTTAAACAAAAAAAAAGGGAAAAGGAAAAAACGTTAAGAGATTTATTTCCATATTTGGTGGAGTAGAAAATTTGTATTTTAATTTCCATGTTCACGCAAATCAGGGACAAATGACATGCGGACAGATGGACATAAACGAAAAAGATTAAAGTCCATTAAGTTTGAAAAAATACTTTGAAAGCTGTTGGCTCTTGCCGGCAATGAGGTAAATACTTACGAACTAATTATTACGAATCAATGTCGATTAATGAATAAATCTTTAGAAAAGCAGTTTAATGGAATGCATTAAGTTTACTTTATACGACGTATTCAACACAAGACTCTGATCGAGCCGGAAATTGTGTTGGTCTACGATCAAACCTTTCCTATCCAAAACCTAAAATTAATACATTGGAGTGGGCGTGTCACTTGGTCGAATAATGTGATTTTTGCATTAACTATTTAACCAGGCCAGCCACGTATCAATTTTTAAGTCAATACTTTTTATAAGGTCCAAGTTATGAATTTCCTTTATTTTGGACATTTCATGCCTAGTTTTAAGCTTAAGTTTTAATCGTCAAATTAAATATCGTCAATAAAATAAGGCTGTGTGTGATAAATTTCAATTTTCTATATCAAATTATGTTCCAACAATTGATCAGTGGACGCATAGTCTGCAATTGACTGGGAATTTTCTCGAATTGATCGGAATTGAGCGGGAAACCATGTCTACTGTGGTTCGAAAATTTGATTTCCCCCTTTGGAATCTCTTTCTCAATGTTGCAAATTTTTTGACAAAATGAATATACGGCTCATCTCTTGGTGATGGATATGAAAAGAGGACAATCATTTTTCAACAATAATTTCGTCGATAGAATTTTTTGTATTTTATTAAGTGAATCTTTCACAAATTGTTTATGGCTTCCTTTTTTTATAACGAATTATGTGCTGTTTGTATGTTCATGGCTATACATTGTTTATACAAAGTTACATACTTTTCCCTTTTGTAGCCCACACCACTTGTGCTATCAGTGCATATTAATTTTGTGCGGATTAATGCAACATCCAGAGGGACTTGACATAGACCCGTCTTTTATTACACGGATCGAGTTAGAAAGTGATTGTGAGTAGATTTAGGGTTGTCTGTCCGTCTGCCCGTCTTGTAATCTTGTGTTGAACCTACATATAGCAATTTTTGAGATATGTTTATGAAATTTAATGCACTGATGTATTTTTGCTCAGGGACGTATGTTATTCAAAATGCTTCGGATCGGATTTTTCGATTATTTCGTTGTGTGAATGTATATTAATTTTGCGCGGATGGCATGACATGGACCCTTTTTTTATTATACGGATCGGTTCAGGAGGTGATTGTGAATCTTGTATTGAACCTGCAAATAGCAATATGTTTAGGAAATTGAATGCACTGATGTATTTTGGCCCTAGGACGAATGTGATTGAAAATGCTTCGGCTCGGATTTTTCGATTTTTTCGTTATATGAATAAGTGTAGAGTGGTGCAAGGTCTTTAATGGCGGGATGTGGCCTACTACAGTGCTTTCGATTTTTTTATATATATTTATTGATTTTAATAAATAAATATCTGCGATTTATTCAATGCGTGTCGCGATAGAGTTAATTTGATCGTAGCTAAGGTGAGCTCGGTCGTTAAAGGTATAACACTTACCGATTAGGCACATACCCACTAGGCTGCGGCCACCACCTTCCTCTCTCTGTTTATTTCTTCACCTTTTTCTGGCCATCAGTGTGTTGCACGAATAGGAAATAAATCTGAGTGATTGGTTTTATTAAAAAGAAAAAACTAATAATAATAATTAGTCGTAGTCATAGTCATTTAGTCAAGAATAAACTTTGTGAAGCTTTCCCCAATAGATAGATTTAGAGTCACGCGCTTATGGCAAAATATTGACTCTATTAAGCCATACTAAAGGGCGTGTGAAAGTTGGTGATCCATAAATAATTAAAAATTCAATTAAAAAAAACAAAAAACAAGTAAGAACATTATAGTGGGGTAAGGCGGTCCATTCAATACCCTACTCTACTTCGCCCAGCACAATTATTCCCTCGTTTCGAAAATAAGGGACCAAAAATTACACATTATTTTCATGCAAACGCCTACTTTTCATGAAAGCCCGCATATTGGATTATGCGCAAAACATCATATGACGGGATCCAAATTTAAAAAACTTAATTTACTTCCCAAAAATGTTGTTATTTTTCAGTTACCGTCATAGAAAACTAGAAATTATGTTTTCTATCCATTTTTATGGGTTCGCTTGGTATGGTAACTCCTACATATGTTAGGGTCTACAAAATTGACCTAAATGATCCAAATTCTGTACTGTTCGTTTTTTTTTGGTTAATTTGCTACTTTGGACCAATTTTCATGATAAAATATTAACAACTACTCAGCTTTTTTGAAAGGCTCACTATTCATTAGAAATTTTATGTGGAGTGGGTTATGAAAATAGACCTATGTTGCTCAAGTTTCTTCCACTTCAGTTTTATGTTAAATTGCTTTTATGAGTGCATTTTCATCATTCCTGAGAATACTTATAAGCGTTGGTATCCAAAAAATAGACCTACGTGGTCCAAATTCGATAAGGTTCATGTCTTTGTCAATTTCCTGTTATGAAAAATGAAATATTGAAAATTAGACCTTTTTACCATATAAAGATTCTGTTTTCAAAGGAACGGTTATACGGGGAGAGGGTTTGGAAAAATTGCAACGGCAATCCGAAGTTTTCACACCAGTGTAGAATGCCGAAATACTATTACTTAGCCACTTTTGTCGATAAATTTGGAAACTTGCACTTTTTTTCTATATCACGACTTTTTAAAATAACGCTCGTCGCGAAATATCTCTCGTCGAAATATCTTTCGTCGAAATATCTCTAAAATTATCACATGTAGCTGCTGGAACGCAGATTTACATGGGCAGATATCAGACGAAAAGACGGACAGACTTAGAATCATTTTCTGTATTGATCTTAATCCCTTCTGCGTGTTACATAGGGCCGCATAAACTCAATATACCGCGTAGCATAAGCGGTATCGAATGTAAACATGTAACATTTGTTAATGTGTTAGTCGAAAGTAATTTCGTTTTGAAAGGCATTCTAAAGCATTCTGAAAAAAAATTCAATTACGTAAAAATATCATTTCGACCATGGCGGTAATTATACGCGTTGTATGTATGGTGAAGATGCTTAATAAAAATCTGCATCATGTAAATGACGTGATCGTTTCCGCTCCAGAAATTTCTATGTGCTCGTTGCAAAATGAAGCTCGATATTTGGGCTTAACATGAATTAATACTGAAAACTTAAGGAAAATTAAAATGAAACCAAATCGAGCCATTTCTGAGGAGGATGGTAACAGGCGACGAAAAGTTGTTCGCAGTCAATAATACGATGACATTAACTAAGTGAATTGTCTGACAATTGATTGCACTCTTTCTTGTCAAATCGTTCAGAATTGATCAATAGAAAAGTCCACGCCTTCTGTCGGGACAACGCCATATGACATGGGCTTTTTATGGCTCGACGCGAATTGAGCAAACTTATTATTACTCAAAGAATTAATTATTGCATCGGTATAACCTGAACTTTGCCCCATTCGACTAGAATTGAGCAAGCGTATTATTACCCAAGGAATTCATTACTGCATCGGCTTTATAACCTGAAGCTTGCTCCATTCAACTACTATTTGTTTCGCTTTCTGTGGATCTATCTGAAATGCGTAAGCCTGCCTTCTAACAAGGCCTTTGAAAATCATTCAGTCCAATTTTTCGTCCAGAAGTCCTAGAAGGTCTGCCGTGATGGAATAGAGATTTTAAAATGTTAAGAACAACGAATGCCAGGAAATCTTCCCATTGCCAATGCATGCAATTATTTTCTATGCAGGCATTCGTAATATCTCAAGACCTTATTTGCGAAATTTAAAAAAATAAAAATTAATTGCAAAAAAACGAAAGTATATTTTTCTAAAGCGAGTCAAAAAGAATGAATGAATAAAGCGATGCGTTTCTTTACGTTACGTATACGATATCTAGCTACACACTCATATTTTCTATTTACTAAACTCGTTCATAAGACAGTAAGTCCCAGTAAATTATAGTGAAAGAGAGAGTATGTAGCCGCGTTTTGTTTTTGTAATTGTAAGAGGGTTTTAATACTTGAATGCTGTGCGTGCGTTTTAATTGGTAAAATATGAAGAACACACACAACAACAGTAGTAACTGCTATAGAAATTTCTAAACATTACATCTTTTTTCCTTTTTAATTCACTTGCAGTTGTTTTAATCAAAATGAGAACACTCTTATAGACTGAGAAAGAGAGAGAAAGAGAGAGAGAGAGAGAGAGATAACCTTGAAATGTTTCTATACACGCGTCTATGTACTTGAAACATTCGCATCACACATATTTATTCGGTACGGATAATGTAATGGCATTCCATTTATTTATGGCGTAAACCTTTCTTCTTTTTGATAATGAGAATTTCTTCCGTCGTCCACACGAATTTGATGTCATGACAAAATACAAAAAATAAATATTTAAACCAAAAACCCATCAAGATGTAGACTCGTCTCCGAAAATCATTTCGTATGGTGTTCAATTAAGGTTCGATTCTTGACATAACTCAACCCGAATCTTAGGTGTTATGAACAAACGATATTGAAAGTGTATCCGCCGCGTAAGAACAATGTTTGTGAAGACCATTTGTGATAATTGTAGAGTTGATTTTTTGCAATTGTAACTGAGAATCTGTCATTAGATTCTCTACTTCTATATATAATAGAAATAACTACGGATATTATACTTCTCTTACAGCTGTAGCCAACTCCTCAAAAGAAAATGTAAAAATTTGGAAAGTTTGGTTTGCTGCATTCCTCTTTCAGCTGGCTCTAGGATCGAGGATCTAACAAAGATTGATGTTGCCCCTAACGGACTCCGTGACGGGGATTAAAAATTCCTGGTTGCAATGTCTCGGTCGACAGCCCAACTGGGCATTGCGCAGGGTATTACTGTTATTCGAGAATGAATGAAGTTGTTCCTTCATGATATGCTCTGTAACTTTAGGAAGGCAGGGTAGGACCGTAATGGTTCAAAGATTATTATGTGTAAGAGCCCCGTTTAGCGATGGAAATCGTTTTCCATTCCTTGTGAAATTTGGAAGTCTTAAGTATCGTATTTACAACAAGTAATAAGTGGTTGGATATGTCGAGGAAGATCAAGTTAACAAGTTTGGCCAAGCCCATCAAGTCCAACCAAGGTGGATTTTATTTTTCAAACAGCGTTATAAAAAGCGCTTTCATCCAAATTCTGGAACGAGAAATCTCTACCTCTAAAATGATTGCGAAATGATTGTGAATCACGAACATTTAATTGATTTTGCACAAAAAACTGTATAACAGCGTTTGCATCAACCTCGTTCGGGTCACCAGTACTACCTCCCAATGTACCATTATTACGGAGCGTGTGCTACATTTGCTTAGAATTAGCATTTCGGAAGAAGTTAGCAGACTGGTTGATGATTGATCCTTTCCTTTCTTATTACATACTTCATCCTATTACCTAACTTATAATAGATTCACCATTCAATAGCCCCAAGGGATCGAAGATATACTTTAGAACAAATTCTATTCCTCCAAAACAAAAATTCTATTCTTCCAAATCATTTCAATCAAACACACAATCAAACACTATTCAAGTAAAGTAAAAGTAAAGTACTATTCAAGAATTTTTGTTTTGGAGGAATCGAATTTTTGTTTTGGAGGAATCGAATTTTTGTTTTGGAGGAATAGAATTCTATTTATAGGGAACGTCCCGAAGGAATCTTTCGAGAGAGAGATGTTACGTGAATGGACCCAGTTGAGAGTACCATTACCAGATGTATATTTAGAATCGGGAATAAGGTGTAGGATGTTGTGCAGTACCCTGGTCAGAAAGTCAAGTTGAACATACACGCAATTTGAAAATGTGTTGGACTAAAATCAATTCCTCGTAAATAGCTAATTGCGTTAATATTGACATTAGTAAAGCCTTTATAGCAGATTTCACACCCAAGTCTAACGCTGACGAAAAGCGGTAATGAAATTAATGTGTGATGCGAAACACCAGGGGCAACAGCTTGTCAATATTGTGCAGAAATAAGATTCTCACTTATGGGAATGAATATCAAAATGAGTCGGCAAAAAATTATATCTGCAACCGAGACCATTTCTGGAGCACATGGCTCGTACGTTGAGGCTTTACCTGGCTGAATAAATCGCAATTAAAAATTATCACAATATTGGGTTACATGGCAAGCAGGTCACCATGCGTTCTTTCGGAAGCGGACATATCTCATCTGAAGAAATAGTCAACAACAACCAACAATTTATTACTATGGAGACTCAGCTGAACGGAAAGAGGTTCACAGTTCAGTTTAGGTGAAATGTGTAGAGCAACTCAGAGTCATTTCTAAATAAATTAGACCCTTGAAAATTTACAGCGGCGTCCAAAGTATAGTCCTTTAGCTAAGATTCACTTACGGCAACAATATCGAATATATTATCCCCAAGAAGATTGCTAAGCTGATCGAGTTTCGTACAACCCTTAGAAGAACTAACGGTCCAGGCAAAACGGCGATAGAAGTTCCTTGATACATATTCGACAACATATCTTACCACCCATGATGTCACAAAGAACCAACATCTTCCATAGTTACGCTACTAGGTTTCACGAAGACTTCATTCTTCTTATTTAGGTAAGGGCAATAATTGATGTCACAATTTTGATGAAATTCTTTCGAAAATTCAAAATGCCGATCTGCTTCATTTTGTTTCGTCTGAGTTTCGGCCATAAGATGCTTTTAAACAATTTACATAAAACGGTCAATACGGTTTTTCGGTACGATATTAACTAATGGTGAAAAAATTGAATGGGTCGAATTTCCATCTGACGAAATTTATGAAAGACGATGAAAGGACTGGAATAAAGTGCGAAGAAGATCGTGGTTCAAGGTGGATGAAGTGGCGCAAACGGTGACAACGTCCGGATTCATACCAAGGTAAGGTAATAATGCCCAGGGTTTAGAAGAATTAAAGGGGAATTACAAGCTGCTTCAACCTGGCCAGAGGAGTCATTGCTATTATCAACGAGTAATGCAACTAAAGCGTGCAATTGAAGTAAAGCGTCGAGAATTGTTCAATAAGGGCAAGTACGTCCTTAATGACTCAGCATAGATTGAGATAACTTCGCTGGGAAGTTTTAATACAGACACCACTGCTGTTAAAGATTTTTCCAAGGAGGTTTGTGAAAATCGTTTGCCTCAGTTCCGGAATTCCCAGAAGTTTTACACTTAAGCGTGTTTATCAACGACCGACAAAAAATGATCGATTGAAATGGCACATATTTAGTCCGGGCCGTCCACCTGTCCGCTTATTTATTTTTATATTCTGCGCATTGATGGTAGTCTTCAACACATTTGGCGAAATTCTTTTGAAAATGGAACGGATTATTTTTACGATTACTTCCCGTACAACGATCTACTTCGAAAAAGTCGTTCGTTATATGAAAAAAATTTCATATTTTTAATCTTTCTCGGCAAAAATCGGTGAAAAGTAATAGAATGTGGAATTAGTTTGTTTGAATTAGATGACACCAATTTCTGAAGTTCCTCCCATATAGAAGTTCTTACGAAAATTAAGCCTTGATGTGACAAGGAGATTTAATGAAAATGAAAATTGTTCCAAATTGCCCCAAAATAGGTGCAAAATAATGATTTCTATTTAGAAAACCACTGCTTCTCTTTGCAAAGGTTTCAAACTTGTTTGAACGGCAAGAAAAAAGGTTAAGAGGACGAATGGGGCCTCTTGCTGTATCGCTTCAAAATATTTCGCTATACCCTATGATCTTTGTTTCACAAAAGGACGAAGAAATACTAATAATATATATATATATATATATATATAATCCAATCATCTTGTCGTCATGATTATTAAAATAGTGCTATTTAAGTATGAATTCATGCATAATAAAGAAAATTAACATGAAATGAATGTTTATCTACGAATGAAAAATAATTCAATTTTTATTAGGGTTTACTAAGTTTCTCAGCACAACTATCACTCTGTTGTTCGCTACTTAAAATTTTCTATATAAATTTTGTTTTTTTTTCGGTGCTCGTATATTTGTCACAGTCAGAACAGCTGAGTCCTTTTTATTCAGTTTGCATTACACTATGATATAAGAAAGGAAAACTACATAAAACAAATTACATGCATTAGTTGAGGCTTGTTTTAGTTGCTTTCTACACATTTATAATATATTTACACAGAAACATGTATAGCATGCCTTGTTATGTAGAAACTTACACCCTAAGCTCTTTTAAATATATACGTACACAAATACCTATACAGATATATAAATGCGCACTTATATTCGAACATATACATACACCTTTAACAATATATGAGTAACTAACTTGAATTAGCTACTGATTGTTTTCCATTTGTTTTTATGGATAGTGACCGTGAATTATGTCGAAAGAAAGCACAATTTTTCCTTCGTGTACTACTTGCTTACTTACCTTTTTTTCATTTTTATGTATTTTGTTTGTTTGTATGTTTTTCTTTTCTTTTTTTTTTCTTTTGTATTTTACTTATCGCACGTTACATTTTCTAGAAAGTCCCAAGGGAGCTACGTATGCTCTTCTCTTAGCCAATCTAATGGTTAAAACGAAACGTAAGACGTTTGAAGGGACGAGTCGAGGCTAGGATTTCATAGTGATTTGTTTTGCAAAATTTGTGTGAGATGTCAACGGTCATTTCAAACTTTGACAGCTGAGTCGCTACAGTGTGTGCCTTTCAACTGTTTGGAAGCAATCTTAAGCATCACTTTATTGGCCGGCACTTTATCAATGATCTGATGATAAGCTTAGTTAAGGAAACAACAATTCCAGGCGACAATTGAAGAAAGGTAAACAAAATATTATACAATTTAATATCCAAGTAAGCAACTTTTATAAGTTTTTTGATCGTTCGTACATCTCTTTAGCCATGCAAGCATCTGATCTGGATCGGATCATCGAGCTTTGTCACTGAATGAAAAAGTAAAACTAATTTTGACTTTCAAATGTTGAGGGTGTTTCACTTCATCCTATATATGTTCTATATACTATATATATATATATATATATATATATATATACATACATCATTTCCTAGATATAGAAAAGTTAAAGCTTTCTCTGTAAAGGCGCATACATGTGCTTCGAAATTTGTTTAAAAATATTGTTTCTACTGAATTAATAATGAGCCGTATAGGCGGCATAAGTAAGAAAAACATGACACGCATTTTTGTTATCATATTTCGGATGCTTCTCATTTTGCAGCCTTTTTGACTCTTAAAAAAAAAAAAAAACCATCATGTTTCAACTTTGGCAGATATGACTGCGCACGATCTACGAGTCGATGTCTTCCTCTTTCCGACATTAAAATTAGGAGCGAAAGCTTTTCTTTTCTTTTTGGCTGGCTGAGCTCAAAGTAGTGTTCAGCAAATTGGAATTTGAAGCTTTATAACGCTAACGGACGTTGCGGTGTGTGCTTCGTCGCTTATAGCACACACACACACCAATTTCATTAAACGGAGTGAACATTTTGCAGTGTGTGTCAAAATTGTCCTTTATAATATTAAAATAACAAACAAGAAGAAACAAAAAAAAAAGAAAAAAAAAAAACAAGAAAAGAAGAAAAGAAATAGAAACGAAAAAATGGAATAAACTCTATACTTGTGCTAAATTTCAAAGCACAAAAGAATTTAATGGGAAATGGTTTTGCAAAAATCATAAGAATAAGATGGCAAAAAAGTAAGCTTAGGAGACACAACCACAACCCACTTTTCGGTTTATATAAGAAATCGAAAAATATATTTTTGTGAAAAGTTTTTGCATACTATGTGTGTTAGCGAGTATGTGTGTGTGTGCGTGTGAGTGTAAGACATAAATGTAAAGAAAATTTGCATGAATGCTCCAATTTTTATATAATCATTAATCGGAACGAAACGAAAGAACACACACACAGTTGCAAGTTGAGAAATAGTGTTTAGCTTAAACTCATTCAATTCGTATTTGTTGTTCATATTGTTTTTATTGCTGTTCTAATTGTTTTTTTGTTTTTTTTTTGTCTCTTTCAAGAAAAAAAATTGTATATCCGACTTTTTCGGGATGGATGTGGACCCTGATTTTGCATAAAGCCATGTCCGAGCATGCGTGCGTGTGCAGAAAGTTCGGAATTTTTTGTTTAAAAAAAAAAAATCGAATATTTTCAATGTTAATTGGAAATGGCAATCAACCGATTTGGGCCATTTCTGTCTAGATTGATTTTAATTAATACCTCCTCCTAAACTCATTAATGGGAAATTTGCCTCTCAAGGTTTTTGTATAACTTTTTGCTTTAAGGAATTTTTATAACAAACATAATTGAATTTAGATTTGTATTTAACACTTTTTGACAGACAGACGGACATGATTTAATCAGTGGAAGATTTTAAACTAGTTACAAATTGATGTATTGATGTATTTTATAGCATTTCTGGATTGTAGAGAGCGGCAGAATTCTCTACTCCCTCCACCGATAGGAATGAAAATTCCTACGCTTAGCTTGTACGGACGGACTAATGGGTACAAGTGCTTAGTTTTATTGTATTTGCTTTAATAGTTGTTTTTGTATTGCAAAATAGCCTCACCAGCATTACTGCATTAGGGTGATGGCAGTCATTTCGAAAAGAAAGAAAAGCAAAGAAAAAAAACAACAACAACAAAGAAAGAGCAAAGGAAAAAATGAAATAAGAAACGAAAACTGCAAAAACAAATGCACGGAATAGTGCTTAGCTAGGATATGGTAGGATATGAATGTGTGCAAGTGTGTCAGTGAGTGTGTAGATTGTATAGATAACATATTTTTCTGTACGCATTTCTCCTTTATTTTCATACTCTCTTTTGAAACACGCGAACAGTTAGTTGCCTTTTAAGCTCTTTAAGAAAC